>JAJIYU010008577.1:0-17835 GCA_030144865.1 Tinospora cordifolia | reverse complement strand
CCCGAAGTCCATAAACGACATCTTGACCTCGAACCTAATGATGAAAGAATTAGATTGACAATAAACAAAAAAACTAATATTTACTACACACACACACACACACACACACACTTAAAAGCTTGGCTTATCAACAAGTATGATACCTCTGAAGATAGAAAAAAGTTCAGAACTTCAAGAACAATATTTGGGTCAGAGCTACATGCCATCGACCCTATAACAAAAGACATCAACAAGTCAATATCCATTATAAAATTACTAATTATGCTTAGATGATTTTATATGAAGGTTAAGTCTTGACACAATGGTTGAGGTTGCTCTGTTGTAACTAAGGTGGAGTGCTGATGATAGCTTAATATGTATTGTTGAATTGTTATCTAGATATCATTTATTACAACTTTTAAGTTGATTTCTAACAAGTCTACTATGGAGGTAACAGTAAGGTCATCAGCTCTCCATACACGAAATGGCAAGTAGCCTATAGCACTGAGTGCACCCATTATGCTTTTGTATAAGACAATACTTACGCAAAATTCGCGCTTTTTCTTGTGCCACATCTGTATCTCTATATGCATTTAATAGAGATTCAAATCCAATTCTATTTGTGGTATTGGCATTCCTCATCACAGCAACATACGCCACCTAAGGTACATTGCAATCACTTAATTTTTTTCTAAGAAAAGTAAAGATGAGCAAGAGAATGAACCATGAATTATACATACTCTTCGCATATCAGGGGGAAGAAGTGAAGTGTTTTTGTCTTCTAAGAATGCAGAGAATCGCTTGGTTGCCTCAGTTTGAGTTTCTTGATGTCCAAACATGGCCAATGCAGTCATGACTTCACTTCTCAAAAGTGCATCCAAGTGGGATTCACCCGAAACAACATCCCAACCTAGTTTCCTACCATTAAAAGATAGAGGTTTTACGTTTAGTGATTTACATAGATATGCATATATACCATACGAGTTATATAAAGAGACACTTACTTTGCAGAAAACAATAGAAGGTTGTTGAAAAACTTTATCAACTTATGGAATGAGTTTGGAATGGCATCTCTTGAGATCTTTGCAATACTATAACATATCTGATGAAAAAATATTACAAGGTAGATTATCAACAAGGTTTACTAGCTTGGATGGCATATAGACTTTCAAGGAGATAATTGAAACTAATTAATGATGTAATATTACCTCAATCAGTTTTGATAGCACCGTATAATCAAGTTCTTCTGTGTAAATGTTCATCAGGAAAAGTAAAGATGATATGGGTGACTTGCAGGCCTCACAAAGAGCATATGAATCATCCAGAATGCCTACAATATGAGAATGATATGTATAAGAAACTAGATCAATTCTTATTGAATATATCAACAAAAAAATTTGATGGCTTACCAAATCTATCTGATGGATAAAGGTATCCAGCTTTTATTGCATTCTTTAGTTGATCTTCGAGTGTGTTGTCATACTTTACCCTGTAGAAACCAGTTTGCTTCACATTGACTTTAAGCCAATGGTGCTTAGTACCTTCTTTTCCATGTTCTCTACTCTTAGAAGAGCTATTATGATCATCTAACAAGCAAAAGACATCAGAAATATCCATCTTCCCGAATTTTGAGTCCAATAGGAAATTCTTGCAAATATCGTAAGAACCAAAGCATATGGTGATTGGAACGATCCATTGTCCATCTCCATGTGAGCCAGACAAAAGGAATTGTGACTACAACAGATTGAAGATAAAAAAACACATGTTTTAGTATTTTGAAGATAAATATAAATCAGGAACTTGCTAATATTTTTTGTACTGTTAATGATAACTTCATATGTATTGTTGGACCCTTATAGGTAGCTATAGCTCTTAGTTCAAAGTGGTTTTTAACATAGTATTGAAGTATTGATTTTGCACTTGGATTCAAGTCTCATTATTAGATTTTGCATGTTCCCAACTTGAATAATAAAATTTCTATGGTCTATCTCTCTGACTTTCCACTGCAGTAGGGGGCTGCACATGGAGAGGAGAAATGATGATGGCTTGATGTGTATTGTTGGGCTCTTATTTGATAGATAGAGCTTCCGGGTCAAATACTTTTTAACATGTAGTGTTGAGTTGATTTGAGCCAATATAACTACCTGCTTGAACTCTAATGATCCATCCTCATATTTCACATCGATAACAGGATATCCCTTCTGCTTTGTCCATGTATCCATCAACTCGTTCACATGAACGTTCGATTCCTCGGAGAGAACGTCCCATAGATCTTCTGTTTTAGTATTTTTCCATGCATATTTTTTCATGTAAGAGGCTAGAGATCGCTGTTGTTAAAATATGAATCACATATTAGAATGAAAATAAAAGGGCAACAAGTGGTACAAAAATGCTATTCTTACCTGAAATATATCATTACCCAGATAACCTTCAAGCATTTGAATTAATGCAGATCCCTTCTCATAGCTTATTGCATCGAAGATTTCATTGAGTGAACGAGGATGGTTTACTTCCAGCTAAAAGTGTAGACAGATGAAGGAGAAGATAATGACAAACGATACAATCAATAAATAGGCTAATGTCAGAGTACATATGCATAAAAGCTTATTTATTTTGTACTATAAGTTCCTCAAACCTCAACAGGGTGTGACTCTTGTAGTGCATCCAGCATTAGGCCACCGTTCTTTTCTTCTAGAAATTGGTTCCACATTTTCCATTCAGGAAAAAACTTGTCTATGGCAAGGTAGCTCACCTGGTAATATATATAATTCAATGCTTAAAATACACATCAACTCAAGAAGGGTACTACTTCCCAGCAACAACGCTCTAATTGTGATTTGATTGTGATTGCTTATTATAGGTTTGAAGAATGGAAACATGATTAATCTTACCCATGTTGCAAAACCTTCATTAAGCCATATATCGGTCCACCATGCCATTGTTACCAGGTTCCCAAACCACATGTGGCCTACTTCATGTGCTGCAACTATTGCAACCTGAGCAAAGAACATGGTTGGTTTAACTTGCAAAAGTGCTTGGTACTAAGATAAAACAATAGCACATTTTTAAGCCAGAAAGCAAGTGAAATGACTTCAAGTTCTGTGAATTACCCGTTGCTTGTTAGCTGCTGAGGAGTGTATCTCATCACAAAGCAAATCTGTTTCACGATATATGATCAGGCCATAGTTCTCCATAGCACCGGCAGCAAAATCGGGGACTGCAGCCATGTCTAGTTTTGGAAGGGGATATGGCATTGAGAAGAAACTGCATTAAGTGAAATGAATGATAAGTAGGATAATCAATAATAATAACTAGAAGAAAAGGAAAGAGAAACGCATACTTCTTATAAAATTCCAATGAATTTAAGGCAACTTTTAGAGCAAATTTCCCACTTTCACTCTTGCCAACAGGGCAGTATACACGAACTTTAGTACCTGAGAATAGAGCAAAAAATGTAAATTCAGAGGCAGAACATATGAGTAAGTAATCTGATAAGAAAGAAATAACAAAAGAAAGTAGTTTTTGTTCATACCATCAGAGGTAGTATCTTCAATGTGATCAAGTACACCAACTACAAGGGCCACCAAGTAACATGACATGACCGGTGATTTTTCAAAGTAAACGGTCTTGAAATTCCCATTGAGTTCTTCTTCTATAACCGGCATGTTTGACAATGCTATCAGTTCAGATGGCACTTCCACCGTGACCTTGAAGGTAGCCTGCTCAAATTCTAAAGGTCTCAGTGTTTTATTGAAATATCAACATGGACAAAGAAAAGTTGGAAAATTTCTTCTTTTTTTTTTTTTTTTTGGCTTTGTTCAGTTTCTTTTTTCATTAAGATGGATTCAATATCTAGCCAAATCTTATATTGATGGTTAGAGATTAGTACTACTACTAATTACGTTCATTTAGATCTAAAACTTGCGAATTTTTACTAGTATTCATCAAAGCTGTTTGTGGTTCAATAAACTCATGACACCTTCTTACAATATTAGTATTGTTATGCTAATTGAAACACAAAAGTTTTCCATTCACCCATGAGTACCTTCATAGCAGGTTCGTCCCAGCATGGAAAGCACCGACGAGTTTCCACAGCTGCGAATTGGGTAACTGCCATATTTTTCTTCTCTTCCCCAACAACATAAGCACTGCAGTAGACACAGATGATTTTAAGGGCAATGCTAAATGAATTAATTGTGTCTTGCAGACCCTTAAGTTACTTCCACATAAAGTATCTCATCAAGTCAAGTCTTGAAGGGAATTTTTTTTTTTTTTTTTCTTGAAGAACAGACCTCTTGCTAGTGCAAAAAACAAAACTTCTTACGTGTTAGCTTGAAATAGTAAATGGTCTTCATAAAACTAATCACTGGAGCTGAGCTCCCCATTAATTCTACGTAAATCTAATCACTGGAGCTGAGGTCGCCATTAATTCTACCTGAACTACTTTAAAAGAGAACTGAAAACTCAAACTCATGGGGTGGCTTCATCTACATCATTGATGGGAGATATGTAAATGCAAATGGTAAACCACTGGTGTAGATGATGCCACACCAAATCTTCCTCCGTTTGTGGCACCTCGCTACAAATGGAGGGCCTTCTTTTTTAATTTTTTAATTCATCTTTATTCTTTTTCCTGTGTCTTTCATTCTTTTTTATTTTTTAATATTTATTTCTTTTTAATTAAATAACAACTTTTCATATAAATATTTGAAAATTAATTTAATTGCACATTTTTTAAATATAAATTTTTATTTATATTTATCATATTTTGAAATTTTATATGAATTTGTAGCTAAGACAAATTAATTTTACTATATTATATTTTTTTGATAATTAGTATAATATTTATAACTTTTTATGATCTATTATTTATAATTTTATGATGTAATTTTTGGGTTAATTTAATAAACTATATTTTTATATTGTAATTTTTTATCATTAATTTTTTGTGCGTCAATTAGTTTAATACTAGAGTAAAATTATTTATTTATTGACTAATAAATATGTAAAGTACAGTTTATGTGCAACAACAATAATAATATAAAATAGAATAAAAAAGAAAAAAAATTAGAGGAAAAATTAGTATAGATGGATTAAACATAAATTTAATTTTAATAATAATTTTAAAGGGATAATTTTAAAGATGAATTGGGCTGAAAATAGCTTATGTATAATAATAAAATAGCTTATGTATAATTTTAAAGGGATAACAAAAATAAATATGTAAAGTATAGTTTATGCATAATAATAATAATAATAATAATAATAATAATAATAAAGAATATAAAATAGAATAAAACAGAAAAAAATATTTTAGAGGAAACATTAGTGTAGATGGATCAAAGATAAATTTAATTTTAAAGGGATAATATAGAGCTCATTTTGGTGTGGAAGTCTGAAAGAATGGGCCGAAAATAGCAAATAAAACAAAACATTTTAGTTATTAAAAAAAAGAAAAAAAAAAGAAAACAGCAAATAAAAGGGCGCGTGCACCCACCTTCTGTAAAGCCCTCTCAAGTCCTCATTGAGAACCCCTGAAAACTTAATATTAAGAATTCCCTCTCCCACAGCAAGAACATCATGGAAGATCAACACAAGTATCTCATCTTCTTTGTCCACAACAACATCTGAGGGACGAAATTCCTGGGAATCCATTAAAGAACAAAAGCAAACAAACAAAAGGGTAGGTAATAATGAATCTAAACGTTGAGAAATCATGAACCAAAAGCACCCAGATAATATCAATACCTGCTGATTATTGCCCTTGAATATTACATCACCCACTACCAATTCAAGAACATTAAAGACCAAAAACCTGGTTCCTTCAACTATATTCAAGTGGATTTCAACTGCGCCATCAAAAGTACAAGCTGATAAATCGAGTTTCAGCATAAGATCATAGTGTCTTGGGATTGCAAATTTGGGTAATCTTGTTTGGCCTTTGAATTGCTCATATTCGATCTCTTTCCGCTCCTCCATCTTAGTGGTTCACACAAAACGGAAGGATGAGAAGAAGTTTGGGAGATTTAGATTTTTCTTTCTTTTTTTCTTTTGTAGGAGATTTAAGATAACTGATTTTTATCTAGTGGCTCAGTGGGTTGGGACGACTTCAATGGGGTGGAAAGTTGCGTGAATTTTTTGAAACTGATGAAGGTGACATGTGATGGCAACTATGATCGAAAAAATATCTAACATGGACAAACAAAAAAAAACAGATTTTCAAAAGTGGGGAGTTTCAATTCGTCTGTATCAATTGGGGTGGCGCGGCCAACAAGCTCTTCGTTGGTTTGATGTTTCAATTTCGAGTTTTGTAAATACAACAACCTTGGTTGGAAGGCCAATCTCAAAATAGAACAAATGAGAATTTAGTCTGGAAGTCTGCGTTAAGCTGGCCCAGGATACTTTATGATAATAAAAATAAATAATTGAGTTGGTATGTCCATAATATTTCTGAACTTTTATGCAGTATATTGTAGGTTGAATCCAAAAACTCTTTTTTCTTTTGTTTTGCAAATTTATACAGAAAATAACTATTTTTGGAAATGATGTAATGTAGTTTTTCAGTATAAAGGCTTATCCCTTTTCAAGTAATATTATTTTTTTCCCATGAACCAAATATAACCTTGTTTTGTTTTGTTTTGTGTTGTTTTTTTTTTTTTTTACTATCTTTTTTGGGGTTTGTTTGGTTAAGGTAATTTGTGTACCAATTTTATTGAAAAGTTGTTTTTGTAACTTTTTTTAGTATTAAAAAATATATTTTTTTAAAATTGCTAAATTGATTTTTAGTGTTACAACTTTTATGAAACAGTCGTATTCATAATCATTTAATTAATGAGATAAGTACTAATTTGTTAAATAATTATGGGGGTCCGAATAAATTTTTGGTTTTAGGTACTATTTGAGAGACAGGATCACATGAGATAAAAATAAATTTTAAGCTGAGTCTACTTTTTATCCTCTTATTTTAAAATAAAATAGTATTACATAAAATGGTGGGATTATTTTATCTTAAGTTCTTTTTACTTTTTTGTCTATTTTTTTATTTGTCATGATATTATTACAAAATTAAAATTTTATTTTTATATTATATTATATTTTTATTATTTATTTGTAATAATATTATCTTATATACTAAATACTGAATTACTTTATTTTAAATCTCTCGTTATTCAATTCAATTCATATTCTACATAAATAATTTTATCTCATTTTACACACCAAACGACCCAAATACTAAAATTAAAAACATGATATAGCAAGCTCTAAAGTATGACAAGTAAAAGTAAACAACCATATTAAACTCAACTTTCTAATTATAAAAAGTGAAAATAGTGCTTCTGTCGCAGAAATAATCAAGAGCCCTTTTGATTTAATAAAATAAACAAATAAATATTATTTTCAATATCTGCCGGGCTCCAAAGTATATAGAAAAAAGTTAAAATTCTCATAATATATTATAACCACTTGTATATATTAATAACATTTTAAAAAAAATTACAGAAAAGCTGACCCTGATATCATTAACTTTATTTATTTTCTATTATTGTTTCATTTACTTTATATTTCCTATTGGTTTTATATTTTAATAAGACATATATAAGAACAAAATGGAGAAATGAGGAATTTTTTTTTTATTATTCTAATAGTAATCTAGACTTGCAAGTATCTTTTTTATATATCTTCTTCATTCTTCCTCCTGACCACAAAGAGATAATTAAATTAAAAAAATAATATAAATTAATTTAATAATTACAAAATTTAATTCTATCGGTTAATTACAAAATTAAATCAGTATTAATGTATATAAGTCAAAAAATTTATGTCACTATTAAGGTTTATAATGGTAATCAAAAATATAAGTCCCATATTATTTTTTATGCTTTATTTTGTGGAACCAGAAACCATATACATTATACGTTATTAAAAGGGTCCACTTGCATTTAAAATAAAAACATTTACAGTAAAAAAAATGCCCATTTTTAATGTTGTTAATTAAATCATGAAAATAATTCTTTTTTTTTTTCAAAATCTTTTATAATTTTAATACTACTATATTTGTATAGAAGCAACTATAACATGATACCACAACAAATTTAAAAGCTGTTAAAAAGTGTATTTCTAACTTTAATTAAGGTTTAGATTATCTTAATAGACTGCAAACCTCTAAAATATTCAATATTCATAACTAAATTAAATCTAAAAATAATAACCTCCAACAACACATATTAAACTGTTGCAAACCTGCAAAATGTCATTTAATATGAAATATTACAACACATAGTATAAATCACATAACAAAAATTAAAGACTAGCTTCAAGACCGTATTGAAAACCAAATCATAGAGTTTAGGTTAAACACTTCAAGTTTTCTATAAATTTGATTCTTCATATTTTCAAGTCGAGAGCTTGTTCTTTTTCTTGTAGGGTAAAGAGTTATCCTATTTTTCAATGATATCCCATGATCAAAACAACAACTGGCTGAATGCCGTAAAACCATTTTATAAAAGTTGATTGATATCTTCTTTTTATAGAGCAAATCGATTTTGATTCTTGAATAATTCACATCACTTCTGGTTAAATTGTGACAAAATATTCTTTTTTTATGTGAAAAAGACTCATATCCATAATTATGATCTTACATATGAAAAATTTCTCAATATCTTGTTTATTCGCAACAAAATGTTTTCTTTGTGCACGGGTAAAAAACAAGCTTTTGTAGAGATACGACCAATATTTTATTATTTTTATGAAAGCAATAGGATATATTTAAAAGAAAAATTTTGTGCATATAATTTTATGAATAAAAAGGGAACAAAAAAAGGTGTGAAACTTAAAGTATATTAAAATTTTATTTTTATAGGTATAAGCACAAAAAAAAGTTGGAGAAATTTTTAAAAATGACCTTTCAAAAACTTAGGTTTGCATGAAATGACAGCAGTGCTTAAATGAATAATTGTAAAAGTTACAGAAAATTATAAATAATCATAATACTCATGTATAGAAATAAATAATTATAAATCCCAATATACCTTACCGGCTATAAAAACCCATTTTCGAACGAAAAGCAACTTAATAACTCAACAATATTTATTTCATTGTCTTTCATTGTTTGTTGAACTTTTTCTTAATATTTATGACAGCGTTTTGTTTTTTTATCATCTCATTTGGTGGGATGAAAATCAAAATGAAATGAAGATGTTTTATTTCTTTCAATTATTACTATTTCTTATTATTATCTTCATATTAGTGTTAAAAACAATATGATAATATTTAAATGCATCATTTGAAAACATTATAGCTTGAGTTTTATGTTTCAAATGTTTTGCCGATATATCAACAACTTCAAATAAGTATATATAAGTTTTTGACATATCAACAATGATATTGTCATTATATTAGTAATATTCAAATACGTTTTAAAAAAGTTATTAATATATCAACAATATTAATGTTGATATATCAATAACTTTAAGTAAGTTTATACAAGTTGTCGATCTGCAACATACCTTTAAAAGAAGTTGATGATATATCGACAACATCAACAACTTTCAATACACTTATTTAAAGTCATTGATACATCAATAATAAACATATATATTTGCATTTAAAAAGTTGTTAATATATTGGTAATAATAGTGTTAATATATTAACAACTTCAAATAAGTGTGTGCGTATTGCTAATAAATCGGCATACTTGATATATTAGTAATATCAATGTTGATATATTAACAACTTCAAATAAGTATATATAGATTGTTTATATATCAATAATAATGTTGTTAATATATTAACAACATATATATATATATATATATATATATATTTAGAAAAATCGTTATATATCAATAATATTGGCATTGATATATCAAAAACTTATATACACTTATTTAAAGTTGCTAATATTTAAAGTACTGCCTTCATAAAATATTTGAAACACATAATTTAAATTACAATGATTTTGAATGATGTATTTAAATGTTATCATGTAATTTTTAACATTAATATGAAGATGAATGATTAGAAATAATAAAAAAAATTAAAAGATACAAACAGTGTTATCTTCATTTCGTTTTAATTTTTGTCCCGTTAAATAAAATTGAAAAAAAGGTGTGAAAAAAAAAATTCTAAATATGAAAAAGAAGTTAAGAAAAAAAAGGGGGGCGAACAACGTCATTTTCTTTGTTTTTTTTAACGCGGTTCGTTTGAGCATAACTCAAACGAGCTGCAGGGTTCGCCAAAAACCCCCAAATTTTTAGGGTTTTGTGATAAATTTTAAGGGTTTTGTTTTTTTTATTAGAATTGATGAAGCTTGCAGGTTTGAAATCCAGTGAAAACGCTCACGAAGAACCCGTGTGGGCAGCGACATGGGTACCGGCGACCGACGCGAGACCGGCCCTTCTGCTCACTGGATCTTTGGACGAGACCGTGAAGCTGTGGAAATCCGACGAACTGGTCCTGGAACGAACCAACACAGGCCACTGTCTCGGCGTCGTGTCGGTGGCTGCTCATCCTTCTGGAGTGATCGCAGCTTCGGCTTCTCTGGATAGCTTCGTTCGAGTGTTCGATGTTGACACGAATAACACGATTTCAACTCTTGAAGCTCCGCCTTCTGAAGTCTGGCAAATGCAGTTCGATCCCAAGGTAATTGATAGGTGCTTCCTTTTTTTTTTTTCTGTTGGTTTGTTTTGTTGGGTTTTGAACTGATAATAGTTTGAGCATTGTGAATTTCTGTTTTAAAACTTCTTCTTCTTATTGAAGTGGTAATGATTACAGCATTATGGATTTCTGTTCTCACAGTTCCAATGTTCAGGGTTGTGAAATAGTCATCGTTTGTGCATTGTGGGTTTCTGTTTTAGAAGTTTTGATTTTTTGAAGTGACTAAGAGTTGTTTGCGTATGATATGAACTTTTGGAATGGTGATACGTGGTCGGTTTTGTGTTTGGTGGTTGCTTCTATTTTTCTGACTTGGTTTTGTTAGGGTTTCAAAGTGATAATTGTTTTGAGTACTGAGAATTCCTGTTTTTGAAAAGTCTGATTATTATTATTATTATATTTTTTTTTTGAAGTTATGTAGAGGGTTATTTGCATGTGCTGGGAAGTTTAAAAATGGTGTTCAGCTTTGGTTTTGTGAATTAGGTGAAGGATGGTGCTAGGGGATTCGGCTACTGAACTCAGTATATTCCACCATCAAGTTTCTTATATCATTCGAGATCCCTTCAAGATGCGCTTCTCTAGAATGAGTTAAGGGACTTGATAATAAGAGTACAATTTCCTTAGGGTGAAAACCCCTTATAAAACGTGTAAGCTATTAAGTGTTAAAGAGAGTTATGAGGTCCAGGAATCTACTGGTGAGCTTCAGCTATGCTTTTGATTCACTTGCTTGCGATGCTTTTGATTCACTTGCTGTGCGATGCTTTTGCTTATAACTAACTTGGTGTCCTAAATTGCCAAATGACATTTCTGTACTTGACTAGGCTGTGCACAAAGTGCTAGAAATTCTTTCAGAATACAGCTTAATTGGAATATACTTCTATTATACTTCTAGTAGGCACCTCTAAGCTAATACCATTGTAGGTAGAAATAGGAAATACGAAACATGGGGTCTCTGTCCAATTGGAATGATGGAATAATGGAATCAGTAGTCAGATGGGATAAAAAAGAAACTTGATATTTGACATATCCTGCTAGCTATTGGGGGAATCTTCCATGGTTAGTTACTACTGTTCATCTCTTCTGCAATATCCTTAAAATAACTAGGAGCTTGAAGATTCTTAATTCCCATGTTATGAGCTTGAACTAATCTGTGATATGTGCCAGTTGCTATAGCCCCTTCTGTATTGCATTCATATGTGAGAATAAGAATGCTTAAGACTATCAGAGGCTTTGAGGGACCTTATGAGATTCGGATTCATCCAGACTCTTCTTTTCTTTTCTTCTTCTTCTTCTTCTTCTTTTTTTTTTTTTTGATTGAGAAAGAGGGTGGGTGGCCTAGACGAAGCTATATATTTTGCAAGCATTTTGATTGTCCATATGGTTTTGCATTTCTTGTGAGAGTAATGTTTGTTTTTTCAGTTCACAAGCTTTAGTCCTTTTTTTCACCATCTCATGATTCTTCAATTCCTCTTGGTAGTCTCTATCGATAATTTTGGGAATCCCATACCTATATATTATGACTTGGATCTGATCAATTCTTTTCTAGAATATAAATGCAGTTTCCACAACAGCTGAGGATTTACTGTTGTATACTTTTAGATATCTTCAAGTAACAATAATGGTTGGAAAAAAAAGTCTTGTTGAGTATGTTTTACTGACAGTAACTAAGTTTCAATTAGACTACATACTACCCACATAAGCACTTTGCTCCCCTTCAAAGAAACCATTCGAGTTTATAGAAAATCAGAAATCCAACCAGCTTGGGGAGCTTTCTATAAAATCGCATTGGACTATATGCTTGTGTTGTAATGCCCAAGGCATAGTTGCCAACTGTTTTAGCTTTCCACTTCCTCACAGTACACCCTGCCAATTAGGTGAAAGTTAGAGTTAACTGACTGTATAAGCTTTGTTGCTTTGTTAATATGGAATTTAATAGAGAAAAATAGTTAATGATCCTTGTCTTCATTAGCTTCCCAGCACATGTAATTACCTGCACGTTGCAATGCTGGTAACTAAGTCTTGGGTGGTGATGACAGATGGAGTCACTTTTTGTGAACTAACTATTGGCATTTGATGTCTTCCACCAAAGTTACATGCAGAACTACGATGAAGTCTTAATCTGTAGGGACATCTCACTGATTTTATGTACAATGTTTTGTGGTATTCTATTATATTTTCTCAGCTTTGGTCTCTTTGTTAACTATCTGCTACGATCTTATACAATATAACTGGCAAAGTTGCACTAATCACACATAGAAACTTCCTCTTTGAGCCAATTGTGTGGTTGCAAATGCACCAAGGATAAATTTGGCCTAAATCTAAACTTTCCTCTCTCCCAATACTGTTTAAATGCTTTTCAGGCTTCGTAGACATAGTATCTTGTGTTTCAGCACACATTATCTTAGAATGTTTCAACCATGATTTGTGTTTTGGCACATGTTATATTGGAACTTCATGAGCATTTCTCTGAAGGTTCGCAACTTGTGTTTACCCTATGTTTTTGATCTTAGCAAAAGCACTATTTTTTATTTATTTGAGAAGAAACAAAAAGATTTTTTATTAGCCATACAACCCAAATTTTACAAGCCAAAAATTGCAGTCCAAAGGTTATGCTTTGAAGGCAACGCTCCCATCCAGCATCGAACCAAAAGTGAGTACCTGTCATTTCATTTGGAAATCTGTACCCAAGAACTTGATAGAAGGATAATAAATTCCCATAACTGATTGATGTCCTTTGTTACATTGTTAAAGATTCTGCTGTTCCATTCAAGCCATAAACCCCATAATATAGCTAATTTAGCAATCATTGCTACCCTTTTTATTGGATCTGATACACCTCTAAGATGTCTCAAACTAAGGCATTCTTAAATGGAGTTTAGGCATATGAACTTTCCCCCTAGAGAAGGAGAGCCACCTGCCCAATATTTCCCTCCTGGTCTCACATGAAACAAAAATGTGCTCCACACCCTCTCCATCCTGTTTGCAAAGAACATACCAGTGTGCACAGATATAATATCTTGGAAACCATCCACCCAAACATGTTCAGTGTTTTTCAGACTCTTGCTTGCCAAATTGAACCTACCAAATTGAAAATTGGAGAAAAGGAAGGAGAAAGAAATTTGAGAAAATGATTTGCATGAACAGTTATTTGATTGTCCCAATGATGACATTAGCCTATCTCCAATTGCTCTCTTAAAGTTAAAGCTCTTGGATGAAATAAGTTCCTTTAGGGAGCAGGGCCCCTTCTTGATAGATGAGAAAGTTGGCAATCGGCTGATGGTGGCAAGTAGAAACTCTGCTAATGTTCTCTCCCTGCCCCACCTGTTCTCCCAGAATAGGAATGACTAAACATCTCCTACTATTATTGGCAAATAATTACTGTTGAGCCTCTGAGCCTCCACCCACATATAATCAACTCTTCTATAAGCTGAATAAATAGCAGCAGATTACTTTTTTACTCTGAGCCATATATCACAAACTAGATAATCTCTTGATTAATCAACTTAATGTTCATTGTGCTTATCGTTGGACCAAGAATACATATCTACTCCACCCGTCCTCCATGATCCCCTTGCTTTCAACCCTAGAAGAATAAACCAAAACCAAAACCAAAGTTATTAATTGATATTCACAGATATCCTTTGTATGCTTTCTCTTGGTCGCTAAACACCATGTGGTGATCTTTCTTTTACTCAAATAATCCAAACTAGAGTTATGATGACTCTACTGCTGGAAATTGGTTTAGGTTTGCATCAGTAGATGTATATGCCTTGCCATAGGCACTGGTGGTAGGTGCATTTGTGCATGATTTGCTTACTTTTAATGTGTATTGATGGGTGGGCTGATTCTCTTGTGGGCTATAGTTAATCTGAATGCTCTTCATCCTTATGTATAATCAAATGGGTGCATATTTTCTCATGTTTTATATTTCCTATACCATTTATATACACACATGCGCATGCGTGCACACATGTTGATGTTGAGAGAAAACAAACAAGTCATTAATAAGAACAAAAAAGAAGGGAGACACCAAAGAGCTACACTAGGCCATTTATCACTTCAGCTGTGCCAACAAACTTGATGATGCTCTCTAAAAATTGTCCAATTGCCTTGATTCGTAATGCCAATACACAGCTGTGATATCATATTGATTTTTCTTTTCCTTCCCTTATGTGCATGTTTTCATGATCTAGAAGTGTAGTCATACAACGTATGTTGAGAGGTGGTTTCCATAATGAGCATTAAGATATGTTCATCATATTATAAAATGATCAAACCCTCTTTTCCATAATTCCATGAGACTTGTCATCAGAGAATGATTCATTTTATCTTCATTAATGCTCTGATCTTAGTGTCATTATGTTCAGATTATTGTGGAAAATACCGCCAAAACTCATCCAATGAATAAAATTTTCAGGGAACAATCCTGGCAGTTGCAGGCGGAGGCAGCTTATCAGTCAAGCTCTGGGACACGGCCACATGGAAGCTGATAGCCACTCTCTCAGTGCCACGTCCTGAGGGATCTAAACCTTCTGATAGGAGTGGCAGTAGCAAGTTTGTTCTCTCTGTCGCATGGAGCCCTGATGGCAAGCGCTTGGCCTGTGGATCCATGGATGGCACAATCTCCGTATTTGATGTAGCACGTGCCAAGTTCCTTCACCACCTAGAGGGCCACTTCATGCCCGTAAGGTCTCTCGCATTCTCTCCCATTGACCCGCGTCTTCTCTTTACAGCCTCTGATGACTGTCACATCCACATATACGATGCGGATGGAAAGACCCTAATAGGAGCCATGTCAGGCCATTCAAGCTGGGTACTTAGCTTGGATGTGAGCCCAGATGGTGCTGCACTTGCCACAGGCTCGAGTGACCGTACTGTGAGGCTGTGGGACTTGAACATGAGGGCGGCTGTGCAAACAATGAGCAACCACACAGATCAGGTTTGGGGAGTGGCCTTCCGTCCACCAGGAGGAAGTGGCGTGCGAGCAGGTCGGCTGGCTAGTGTTTCGGATGATAAAAGCATATCATTGTATGATTATTCATAGAGAATTAAACAAGATAACAACAATGAGGGCAAGGAATTGGTTTTCAGTCCTGAGACAGCCCTAACCTTCTTATTTATCCAATTTATGAACAGAACGTAATTTTCCAAAGCTTTTGTTGGGCTGTGGTGGAGATATCAATTTCCTTCTGTGTTTTTTTTTTATCTGTCACCGTCCTTTCAGTATTTTTACTAACCACTGTACTGGGTACATGTAGTTAAGAGTTTAAGTGAAGCAACTAATCTTGTAGTACGTAAAGCTCTATAAACTAGAATGGACGGCAAGGTTAAATTTGATTATAACTCATTTGAAATTTACCAATTATCACATCTTTTCCACTGAAGACTCAGACCAATGACCACTTAAGCTATTCGAGTTCACTTTCTTTTTAGTTTTTTTATAATTTATCTATATTACGTATTTATACTAATTATATTTGTTTTTGAATTTGCTATATATAATATAAATTTTGGATGGAAGAGGGAAATTTGCTGAATGTCTACTAAGACCATCTCAAACGTAAGCGTCAAGACGACGCTGCGGTGCTGGATTGGTCACCAAATGGCCAAAATGGGCTTTTTTTTTGGGGCATTTCATATCTTTTTGCCTTTTTACAAAGAGTTTTTTTACGTCTCTATACAATATTATAAAATATATTATAATAATATCAAATATTTTAATTTTATATAAATATTAGAATATTAATTACAAAAATATCAAAAAAAATATAATAGTCCACTGACAATCGTAATAGTCCGGCGAGCACCACTCCGACCTACGAAAACAAAGTCTGACGAGCACCATTCCGGCCGACGAACAACCAAGTCCGACGAGCACCATTCCGACTGACAAACACCACTTTGGCCAACATTCCGGCGAGCACCACTCCGGTGAACGGCAACAGTTTTCTCTAGTGCTGTGAACAATAGAAAATTATATATTATTAGTATATAATATGTATATTGCGCGTATATTTTTTGTATATAATATATATTCCATATAATCATATATTATCTGTATATTATTAATATATTATCACACGGACGGGGCCAAATAGGATAATAACAAAAAAAAACCAATATTTTTTTTTTTATTTTATATTTTTTTTAACCAAAGTGTCCGTGCGACGCTGTAGTGTATCACCCTCACTTACAGCAAGCCTAATCTCTCATGACATCATATCTCCATAAAAATATCAAGAATTGGCATGTGCAGTGGAAATATATACTAGTGTAGTATCATAATTAAAAGTCTAAGCCAAAAGTACAGTTGTTAAGAAAGGAGAACACTAACACTAGTACGTCAGAAGTACAAAATGACCAAAATATCTACACCTCAAGGGGAGAATGATTAACTACCACGCTCTACTTGCCCAATGATGGATCAGTGTAATCTACTACAGCAGCCGGCTCCTCCGCGTCCTAGTAGTCATAGTAGAAGTCTCCCAACGCCTCTGTATCAGGTGCCTAGCTATCAGTGCCCTGCGCCTCTACTGCAATATCTGAAAAATAATGATGTGGAAATAAAGGTGAGCCAAAAATTCATGCGGCTCGCAAGTATTACTCCTTCCAAAACCCACTCATCATAAGGTTTGAAGTGGCTTCTTATTCTCTTGTTATTATTTTATTTTATTTTATTTTATTTTTCTTTTTTTATAAGGATAATTATTAACCTCAATTCTTATGTGCCTAGCTTATATTAATATTTAAAGTGGTTTTTCTTTAGTGTAACAACTAATCATAAGTTATCATCTACTAACTGGTGTTATGGAAAAACAATATAGTTTATGAATTAATCATATTCATACTTTCTATGTAAATAAACAATAATTCAGATCATACCAATGATGCATGCTAATATGTGGATTTAATACGGTCACATCATAGTCACAGTGATAATACTGAGGAGACAAGTTAGTACGTCTGCGCCCATACACAGATTTCCCTCATGAACCCTCATAATATCATACTTACCAATACATAACCTACTTGCCTCGAGATCCATTCTCATAGCATTTTTCTAAGTTTCAACTGTAATTACGACGAGAATCCCATCCCATCAACATTTTCTTGGACCACTAGTAATACGACTGGTTTTACAACACCCCAGTCTGGGTATCCTGTTCCTCGTATTAACCGAGCGAGGAGGTACTCGTTAGAACT
>JAJIYU010008576.1:0-17850 GCA_030144865.1 Tinospora cordifolia | reverse complement strand
CTAAATATTAAAATCCTTTCTTCATATGCAAATAAATCAAATAGTAAATTTTAAAATAAATTTTCGAATCTCCACAACCCCCTGAACTTCAATATTAATATTCCAAACATCTATCCAAAAATCCACTAGCATAAATAAATTAGTTCTAAGAAGAATAAGATTTTTGGGATTCAAACCTTAAGCCCAAAGCTCTCAAAATTAGTTGATTTCCTATTTCGAAGCTTTCCAAATATCTTAACCTGTTCTTCGCATTCCTAATAATTTTAATAATTTATTCTAAACAAACTTTAGTTCAAGATCACAAAAGATAACTTTTATACCTTTCCGCAATTGATCCTCTGTTCAACATATCTCCAAAATGAGATTCGAAGCCCTCGATCTATTACAAATCCAAACATAGTATTTAATCTCTTAAAACACTAATACAATGATAGAGCTGGTTTCATTCTTTTTTCTTGCCCAAAGCGCAGAAACACACAGTTGTGATTTTGTTTTGTTTTGCACAACTGCAATTCTTCTTCTTCGTCCAAAATGCAGATCTTCAACTAAGTCCTCTTCTTGCCCGCAGTTCACCCAAACAAAGCACCGATCCCCTGTTTTCTTTTCATTTCTTCTTTCTTTGTTTCAAGATCTTCTTCTTTTCTTCTTCTTTAATCATCACACTCCAACGAACAAAACCCCAAATCAATAGAATCCAGATTCTTCTCTCTTTTTTTTTATCGTGCTTTCCTCTGTTTTCTTCATTCTTCACGAAATTTTTGGATTTTTTTACTAATCTATGATTTGTTTTGCAAATCCATTGTTGAGTTTAGTCACCAATATTTGATTTTAGTTTCCAACCATAGTCTATGCATATGTTTAAATAAAATATGATTTTAACTTGTTTATTTCTTTTTTCTTCGCGAACCTCATATTTTTAACTTAAATATTATCAATCTTAAAAATCTATTTTCTGCACATATTGCAAAGACTATTATATATATATATATATATATATATATCGTTCAATCAATCAATATTAAATTTCATTTCTCCAACAAATCTTGAACTTATATCCACCAATATTTCAATCAACCAATATTTGATTTTATATTTTTGCTGTCGATGTGCATGCAAACATCATATTATTTTATTTTGAATTTTCATTTCTCTATAAATATACCTTTCATTTTATATTTTTATTTTAATCGTGATGTGTATGCGTTCGTGAGATTTCAGGGTATTACAGCAATGGTGTTCCAACATGCAACAAAACCCATTCTTGGCATTTTTCAGTTTGAATGCCCCAACTTCAGTAGCTTTGTTCTTCTTTGTCCCAAGCCCATTTTGCCTAATATTACAACAATTGGAAAGCTTTCACTTCCCTTTATAAGGCTGTGTTTTCCCTTGGTCGAAACCCCTAACCATTAGAGACAAAAACAACCAACAAAGTAAGTTGTTCAATGGAGCAAAGTAACTATGTTGATCCAAACTTTGTAGGATTATTTACCACCCAATCTAAGGTCATTTTTTGAGGTAAAAGCACCCTATCCCATCTTTGTCATGTGCATTTCAAGTTTTAACAATTGGAAAAAGAAAACTAAGCTCTTGAATGTGGTTTATAAGGTCCGAAGTTTGTTGCTTGGTAACCGTGATAGCAAAAAGTGTTATTGGGACCAATTTTTGGGCAATGATTGAGGTTATTAGGAACGTCTGATTGGACTGAAACTTGGGGTGCTTAATCCGCACACTTAAAGCTATAAGAAGGTATAAACCCCATACTCTAAGCTTCTATATTCATGATTTTCTATACATGCAAAGTTGCCTCAGTATATAAGTATTTTGGTGCTTAGAAAAATTTTAGAAGTTTGTTAATGGTAAGTGTTTGAGGATATGTTTGGGTAGGATTTTAGCCTCCTTTGCTCACTATTTCAAATGGGTTGCAATAGGTGGATGTTTTGTGATCTAAACACTTATAATAAGTGTAAGAAATAACCTTAAATTAGTGGTTTAATGAGGGAAAATAAACACTTCAAAATCATGAAAAAACATGGACATAGAAAAATCGGTTATATAGCTGAGACTTTGGGGGCTCAATTGACTGAACAAACCTTGGTATTTTGAGCTAAAATTTGGTGGAGACTTGATATCCCAAAAACAAGTGTACCATGTTTCGTCTCAATTTGAGTTGCGTAAGTAGGTCAATTTACATGAATGGTGGCTATCTATCAAATGAAATATGAGAATGTAAAGTTACTGATATCTCGCTTAAAGACCTATTAAATGAAGTCCAAAAATTCTAATCTAAAATTTTGGTGAATATTAGAGGGTTTAGATCAAATCTGAAAAATTTAGCACAAATTCAATACATGATTGATTGTAGAAAAATCAAAAACTTTTCTACACAAATAGAACATAAAGCTAGAAATTTGACTGAGTGCAGGAAATTGAGGATTTTAACCAAATTGACCTAATTTGACCTATTTTAGCCCAGTTTGACCCATGTGATTGAATTTGACCAAAATTGATCATGCTGACCAATCTTGACCAAGTCTAACCAGCTGATCAAGTTTGACTAGTTGACCAAATTTGACTGCGTCAAATTTGGGTTAACCAAAACTGGTTAGGGATAATAGAACTAGAGTTGAGCCACATTTCTCAAAAGAACTAAAATTGGGTTTAAATAACGTAGATCCAAGCATATTGTAACACCCCAATATTCGACCGGACCTCTATTCACGTGTTGTGTCACCTGTGGATCGTCATCCGGTGAAAATTGAAATGCTACTAAAATTCTTTTCTGTCGAAAATATCTTTTTCCTCAAAATCCAGTTCATCATCTTTAGTTCTCCAATCAAAGTTTATAAAGACATCATGTGCAAGATAGAAATCATAATAATTCTTTCAAATAAGTCATAAGTAAAGCAGCGGAAATACTTTTAAAACTATTTAGTTAACCCAAAATCATTAAACAAGTAGGATTATTTAAAGACAAAACGACAAAGTTAAAAACCAATGTAAATACATTAAACAATCTAGTAAAAATACATAATATATGACTTCCAAGTCACCTATCCTGGACAACCTCCCCATGAGGTGTCCAATTCAGAGTGCAGGTCTTCTGAAGTAAGTCAACAAACTCTACGTCCAAGTGTACCTGAAAAATATAATGGGTGAGCTCGAAACCCCAGTGGATCATTCCTACACATCACAGGCATTATACAGACCCAATCCAAAACATTACAAGCACTTTCAAACATTAGGCGTTTCAAACATTCAGTTAGTTTTGGTCGAAGTCAAAACCGGAAGAGAATTGAGATGCCTCTCGGTATTCCCTGTGATCCAATCCAATCATAATCATAGAGGCCTCAGGTGGTACCATCTAAAATCAATCATATCTCAGTATCACAATCCAAGAGAGGGTACTTATCTAGACTCGTACTGTCTCTCAAAGCTTCGAGTTGTCGCAGGCAGCTTAGGGTGGGAATACCTACGATCCGCCTTGCGGCTCGTCAATCGCACCGGTATGTGGATTCTTAATAAACCATTGTCTTATTTTTGTTTTACAAATGATACTAGCAAATTCACACGATACCAGAACGTATAATCCAACTATACTAGCAAATTCACATGATAATGTGCGTAAATAAACAATGGAATCTAGATACACAGTTGCCTAATCATGCATGCCATAATTTAGTGAATCTAAATGCAAGATCATGTCATAACTAATATGCATGGATTAACAGTTTATCACAGAATACATATCATTCAAGGAAGTTAAGTAATTTCAAACAATTTCCTAGTAAAATTCTAATAACCTAAAACTATTCAATCAAATGCTTTGAATTTTAAATCCATATAAAACAAGTGAGCAAGGAAGTCACGCCCACCTGGTTTCCTGATCTTCAGGCTTCCTTGCTTTCCGTCAAGATGTTTGACACTCCAGAGTTATGATATCTGAAATTCAACGATTAATGAGTTTCACCAATTTCCTAATTCAAATTCAATCTTATTCAAGTTATTCTCAGACTTAAATACTTTCTAAATTAACTATGGAGTTTAGATATTCGTTTCATACATTAAAATTTATTGCTTAAGCATTCCTAAATTTCTTAGTTTCTATGGTTTAAATGAATTATTCATATTTTAAAGAAAATAATTACGAACAAAATAAGACTTCTAAATGTTCTAAGTTTAATTTCAGGTCTAAGATTTTATTATTTCTATGATAAAATATTGCAAGGTTCTAAAGTTTTATTATTTATTTATTTATTTAACATAAGAAGATTAAATCGAGTTTTTAAATTCATATTTTTTTTCCCAATAAAAGTTCAAAATTCTAAATTTGGCTCTAAGCGTCTAAATTAAAGGAAATACTTTATTTCAAACCATGAAAATTTCTAATATTTTAAAATTTAACTTTTCCAATTCATTTCTTCATCTTTCCAGCTCGTCCAAAACTAACCAGCTCCTCAGATCACATGCACCGAAAAACTAGCTCATCACTCTTCATCCTCAAATGCAGCACCTTCCCTTACCGGTCAAATAGCAGTACAAACCCATCGTCAAAACACATTAGCCCAAAGTTTTCTTCTTCTGTTTTCATTCTAGGCCAACCGAGCACCAATAGGAAATTGAGTCTTGGTTTTTTTTTTTTTTTCTTTTCCCTTCGGCATCCCAAAGATCCAATCCTTCTTCTCTTGTTCGTTCCAGTTTGCACCCTCACCAATACACCAGCTAACCCAAAAGCAGCACGCACATTTTCTTCTTTATTTCGGCAGCAGCAACAAAGACACATTACCCACAGCCTCTTCGTTATTCTCTTCATCGTCCAGCAAGCTCAAGTCACTATCCAATAACACAAATCACGGTCTAGCAAGCACAATTGCACAGATCAACTCAATCCCCTTCTTCGTTCTTCATTAACTCAACCAGAAATCATAAACTTAAACCACACACACACACCAGAAAATCAACCCAGAAAATCAGAACATCCTCTCCTTCTGTTTCCGTTGCTTCTTCTTTATCCGATCAACCCACCAGACCAACAGTAACCAAGAGCTTCCTCTTCGTTCTTGTCCACGTTCAACAGCAGCAGGAGTGCAGAGCAATGGCAGCAGCAATTTCCTTTCTTCATCTCCTTCATTCGGCCGCTGGGAGCAACAGCAGCAGAAGCAGAAGCAGCTGCTGCAGCTCTGTTTTCAAGGTCCACACGCTCCAACCGTAGCTTTGATTCATCCATTCACTCCATCACATTACAACACCAACAGCAACCAACAGTAGCGCGTCTCCTTCTTCCTCTATGTGTGGTCCACTGCAGCACAGCTACTTCCTTTTCATTCCACAGCCGTGACGAACAGCAGACACATGCAATAGAAACGTTGCTCTGTTTCCAATTGCAGCAACTGAGCCTCCTCATTCAGCAGCAGAACACAGTAATGAAAACGGCACCTACAGCCGTTTCTCTTCATTTCCCCAGTTCTTCATCGCTGCAGAGCAGCAACCAGCAGCTACCTGGAGCAGCAGTGACAGTCACCCAAAACAGAGCATCGTTCACGCACACACATCAGAAAATTCCATGCCCGGCAGCGCCAATTTCCCACAGCAGTAGCAGCCGGCGAGACCAACAAACTGATTTCTTCATTCGGCCATAAGAACAGCAACATCAAAAATAACTATAGCAACCGAGCATGTCCTTCATGGCCTTCTTCTTCTTCTTCTTACAAAGCAACGTAACTTCTCCTGTTTCATTGCTTCAAATACCACGGTATGCTTCTTTCATAAGCCAACGCACCGCCACAGTTCCCTTCTTCTCCTTTCTACAGAGTTCGGGCCAGATTTTCCAAATTTCTTTTTTTTTTTTTTCTGATCACCTGAACCCCTTATCTTTATATTATGAAATATATGTATTTGCTAAGTATATGTATTCTTTATATTATTATTATTATTATTATTATTATTATTATTTTTGACACTGACATCAGTCAATGTGCTCGCAACCCATTGGAATATTTTTAAATGTATATTTATATTTTTCAACTATATAATATATTACGTTTTAATAGTTGTGATACTCCTTTCATACAATTTAATATCTTATTTTGATGTTTAGTCGCGACATAGCCCGCTTGCAAATTTCGGGGGTGTTACACATATACTGTGGGCCTAGGCTGAGTGTTGACAGGACATCGGTACGCGAGACCCGAGGTGAGTAGTTTAATTTAGGTGTTTACTTCAACTTGTATTCCTTGCATAAAACATGAATGAATGACATGGGTTTAATCATTTCATGTGATTTGAGTTACATCAATTGGTTTAAAGTATATATAGATGTACATCAATAATGAGACCATAGGCTCGAGGTCCAAGCATGGGGTTAGGCTACACGATGTGATTGAGATTAGACTCAAGGTCTAAGCATAAGGTTAGGGCATATGATCAATGTGCCTAGCTGTCAACCCGCTCAAGTGACGACACTTGAGGATCGAAAGCGAGTTAGGGTATTCAAGGAATACTCCTAGCTCATGACCCGCTTGAGTGGCCAGTACGTCTGACTTACAATCTGCTTGAACGATGACCATAGGGTTGGATTTGATGATTTGAAACCTTAGCCCATATATAGTTTTTAACTAGCATGTATTTAAAATATTCTTCTCTAAACTATTGCATTGTTCATAACTGTTTTTATGTTATGCCATGCTTTCAAGCACTATTTCATCACTCCTGTTTACGCATACATGCCCTATTTTTGGGATTCTAGTTATATATAACATGTTGGTTTTACTACTCACTGGATTGTGTTGAAATTTAGGCTTGTTACTCTACTAATATTTCAGGTTCCTCAATGGTTGACAAAGGGAAAGGTTTGGTGATAGCCTAGTTCCTTGGTGGTTCCTTTCCTTTTCCTTGGTTTTTATTAGAGGTTGGTCATTTCTGTATATGTAAATAATGGTCAACTGTGTATTTTTAAAACAAGACAATATATAATGTATAAACGATAACTCCTTGTAATGTTTGCTTACTTTCATACTTCATGAAATGAATCCTTAAATTATTCTGATATCACTTATTACTACAATTGAAAAGGTTTAACATTCATTGACGATCTTGACTTGCTGAGTGGGTTTAATGGGTCATTGTGCCAATCAGGCTATCCTTTGGCCTAGGGAAAGGGCCCTGATAGTGTTCGTATCAGAGCCTAGGTTCAAAAATAAAAGAACATTAACAAATGAAAGCCTAGGTGATATCAAAATATTGCGAAAGTAAACAAAACCCCAAACTTAAAGGAAAAGGGGGAAACTATTAATCATAAGACGTATTTTGAACATAATGTACAATATTACTAAGTGTTTAGAGTTGGGTCTATTTTAAGTGGATGAATAACCAATAATTTAATTCGAAATGCAGATCGAGATGTCACCGAGGCAGGGTAGAGCACCACCTACTCAGGGTAGACCACTGCTCAAGCTTAGGGAGCTAACACCACCACCACCTCCGATTCAGCTTGAGCAGGACCTTATATAGAGGCTTGAGGCTATGATTAGGGTGTCAACCAAGGCTACTTAAACTCAAACAACCTTATTGAGGGATAGACGTGACAAGATGGAGGTTGAAAGACAAAAGGCTGAGCCAATAGCACTGCCTGCTCCACCTGTACCACTGGTTACTGAACCCCTAGTTGAAGTAGTGGTAGCTCCTACCGCTCTCGCCTCAGATAGACAGAGATATGAGAAAAATCATGTCTGGCTCCTCAAAAGCTTCATTGACTTGCGCCTTAAGAGGTTCAAAGATGGCATCAACTTAGAGGCAGCAAAGGACTGACTACTTAACATGAAAAAGAACGTTGATACCCTATGTTTATCTGAGGTAGACTAGGTTCTATTCTCAACAAATATGTTGGAGGGTGAGGCTGCTAGATGGTGGTGATCTACGAGGAATATATAAAGCCCGATCACCTTTTGGGCTAGGTTTAGAGAACTTTTTCTTGAGGCTCACATTTCAGAAGCTAAGCGGGAATGTAAAAAGATTGAGTTTCTGAGTTTGCGCCAGGGGACATGAAAGTAAGAAAGTATACACATCAATTTCTACAATAGGAGGCTTATGCACCTGGTTTGATAGGTTAGCCTAGAGAGAGCACTAGGTTTTACCGAAGAAAACTGAGGGTCACTATTAGGCAAGTGACTTCTACACCTAGGGCGTAAACCTTAAAGGAGATCTAGAGGAAGGCCCTATAGTATGAGATGGACGGGTTGGATAAGCGCCACGAGATTTATGTTAAGATGTTTCATGATGCTCGACATACTTATTGGTGGTTGAGGATGAAGCGAGATATTACGACCTTTGTGCAAAGATGTGACACATGCCAGCAGGTTAAGGCTGAGCACCAAAGACCCGATGGTTATTCTTGGGTGGAAATGAGAGCACATTTCCATGGACTTTGTGTTGGGGTTACCCTAGACTCAATAGAGACGTGATACTATTTGGGTTGTTGTGGATAGACTGACTAAGTCTGCTCATTTCCTCCTAATTCATACCAAAGATTCAATTGAAAAGTTGAGTCAATAATATATCCATGAGATTGTGAGATTAGGTAGGGTCCTAATGTCCATTGCATCTGATAGAGATGCTCGATTTACGTCTCATATTCGGCAGAGCTTGCAGTATTAGTTGGGGATTAGAGTAAACCTAAGCACAACCTTCCATCCACAAACTGAAGGTCAGTATGAGAGAGTGATCCAGATTTTAGAGGATATGCTCCTTACATGTGTCCTTGATTTTGGTGGTAGTTGAGAGGATCATTTGGCATTGTATGAGTTTGCATATAATAACAGCTACTAGGCAAGAATCGACATGACACCATTTGAGGCATTATATGGTTGAGCTTGTCGATCACCAGCTTGTTGGACCGAGGTTGGTGACATAGCAGTTTTGGGCCCTACTTTTGTATAGGAGCAAATTGAGAAAATCCAACAGATTCATCAAAACATGAAGACAACTCAAGATCGACAGAAGAGTTATGCGGATAACCAAAATAAGATCCTTTGAGTTTGACGTTGGTGATCATGTACTACTTCAAATTTCTCCTCGGAAGGGGTAAACTCGTTTTGATATTCTAAGAAAACTCGCTCCGAGATATATTGGACCTTTCGTGATCCTCGATCCCTCGCACATGATTAATTGGAGACATATTGAGTTGCAAGAGGATTGAACATACAATGAGGCTCTGGTAACTATCATTGGTCAAGCCATGAAGAAACTGTGCAACAACGAGATACGGATGGTACGTGTACGTTGGCAGTTTCATGGTGCTGAGCAAGATACCTGGGAGCGAGAAGACTACATGGCGAGTCATTTCTCTGAGATTATGAGAGTCACTTCTTGATTTTTTTATCTTAATAATGTTCAAGGACGAAATTTATTTTAAGGAGTGGAGACTGTAACGACCTGTATTTTTGGACATTAAGTCGATGGGTTCGACATATATTTTCATGTATCAATAAATGAATTATAAATGAAAACACATCATTTTACGAGCATAAATGATTTTTTTATGGTAATAGTATTGATTAATGAGTGTATTAAATGAAAAAATAAAAAAATAAGTAAAGATAATAATTATTTAGTGGAGGTAAGAAAAAATGAATGAAATGAATTAATTCAATATAAATTAATTCTTATATATATATATATATATATAAGATAATAACAAGCTAAGTTGGATGGATAAATCAAAAGAAAAAATTTATAGAAATGACACTTGCCATCTAGGAAGAAGAAGAAACGAGAGAGAAAAATAGAAAAAGAGAAAAAGAAAAGAAAGTGAGAAAAAAAAGAGAAGAAAAAGGAAAGAAAAGAAGAAAAGAAGAAGAAAAGAAAAAGAAAAGGGAAGTTGTTGTTCACGAGGATCGAATATTTTGGATAATTTATTTTGATCTCTTTTCAATTCAGAATTGTTCAACAAATTATAAATTATAGTTTTTATAGTGTAGCTTCAATAAATATTTTACTCTATTGTATGACCCAAAATTAAGGTGTGTTTTCCTTAGGAATGAAATTACACAATATATATATATATATATATATATATATATTATTGTGTTCAGATCAATGAGTAGAATATAAATTGTATTTTATTTGTACCCATGTAGGCCATAAGAATTTATATAGTAGTTGAAAATTAAAACATAGGGAGTATACCTATTAGTATTGAGATTTTAGTTGGCAGGTACTAAAGTGTCCAGAAGAAAATTTTTAACTAAACATCACTAAAACTAGGATTTTTGGAGGTTAATTAATATATTAAATTCACATTTATGCGATTTGAGGATTAATGAATAAATACAAAGAATGTATATAAGGTAAAATAATGTTAAATAATAGAAAAAATGTTATATAAGCCCATATTTATACCCCGTTTAAGGTATTCCAGTGGCATATTGGTATCTATACGCCTCTACTTCAGTTTAATAGCTTGTTAAGGCGGCGATCAAGCCCCTTAGCCTTCGCTCGCCGCAACTTCAAAACCCCTTACCCCTTACTTAAATTATAGGGGTAGGGGCCCCCTTATTATTTTCTTAGTAGTACTGGGTAACGGCTTTTGCGCTAGGGCGCTCGGCCATAGATTGTTCTTTCGTGCTAGGCGTTCAGCATTATAGCACATATTCGGTTTAATAGCTTATTAAGGCGACAATCAAGCCCCTTAGCTAGAGGGAAGGAGAAAGCAGTACCCACTGTGGGAACATCGGCTTATGCCGGAACAGTGGTGAAGAAAGCAGCATCTCTGCATCTCTGCGCAATGACATTGTTTGTGCGCCCCTTACCGTTCTCGCTCAGTGTTTGCAATGGCTGGGAAGCCAGTCATAAAAGCTCAACTTTGACACCTTTTCAATCGGAGCCCACCTTTCCTGAGAAGGGATTCTTTTTTGAACCTTTCTTTTTAGGATTTCCTCGGAGATTATGAAATACTTATTGAAAAAATGTGTAATATAACAATAATTAAAACTTTTTTCTATTTACTGTATTGAACTGCAAAATTTATGAAAATGATTAGGTATTGTATGTAAAAAATGGGACACATGTCGACAATACAGATTTTTAGTATTTTGGCTCAATTTTAAGGGCTTACTGGCATAAATTAACCGTGTTGACCCTGTTGATCATACAGGCCAGCGAGTATTAGGTCTAATAAGAATTGATTTTATTGATCAAAGTTGACCAAATACAGAACTAGACCACAATTGTCCATGTCAGTTATTTCATTGACCAAGGGCTATAAAGTTATATTTGAGCCAAGTTTTATGTAGATATTAAGAAACCACATTGATCACGCAGGATCAAATATTAGCAGGAAGCAACTGGTTAGTAGAGGAGCACCGGGAGTTGAGCATCCTTCTGAGTAGTGTTTTCTAATTTTTCACTAAACTTGTTATTATGTTTATAAATGAAATGTATTAAATATTGAAATACATTTGCAATCATTAAATAAGTTTTTAACTAAGAAAATGTACACCAAATCATAATGTCTGATGGTATGGGTTAGGGTATTGGATGTGGTAGAGCATTGAGGAGGAGTGGTTGTCGTACCTGGGGTATGTTCTGGGTAGGTCTATCAATTGGGCTCCCTTATGGAGGATTTGAAGCCACCATACACTAGGTATGAGCTAGTGGATCCTATGATATGAAAATACGCCTAACCATCGGGTACACCTGCTTAAGTGGATTTATTATTGCCTTGTAAGCTATTGAGAGCTCCGACATGTGGTTTCAACATTAAAACTATTTTTAAAATGGAAGGTGCACGATTGCATTATGGATTTAGCATTCATTAATTGTTGCATTCATTTGCATATTGTTATTGTGCATGCATATATAACATTTCCTCATATGGTTTACTATTTTGAGAGTTAGTATGACATACAATAAGTGAGGAAAACATTTTAGATATTTCGACTATCACATTTCTACTACTGCTACATAGAAAAAATTATACATAAATTTTTTTATTTAACTTAAAAAAATCTATTGTAATTAAGTGTTTAGCTACTTCCGTATTTCTTGTTATTATTCTGATATTATTGTATATGGATAAGAAAGAACCTTAATAGTGTTTTGGCAAGCTCGACTTGCGAGTGAGTTTGTCAAGGCACTTTGCTAGTTGGTTCGCCCTTCACCCTAGGGAGGGGGTCCCGACATTGTTACCCTCATATCTTGGCATGGTTGGGTTTTCAATCTAAGGGATGATTTGCCCATAAAACTGGGAAGAAAAGCTTTTAGAGTTTATATGGTTGACAACTTTCCCTCACAAATAGATCAGTAATTTCTTTTCACCTTGTATATCTTCATTTATTTACCTATATGATATATGATTGTTAATACAACACATAGTTTTATCTTTTATTTGTAGTGATTGTGAAATCTTCATGTCATATTTTGTTGAATATTTCGTACACTGAAAAACAATTTCCAAAGAATTCGATGTTTATATTTATTGGTTTCTTTTTGTATAGACATGGTAAAATAAAATAAGAAGATGGAATCGAGAGTAACTCTAAACATTGTGGGAGATTTGACATCAATGTTGTGGCCCAACCAAGACAAAAATAGGATTTTAGATGCTAATTGTACATTTTTTCTAAAACTAACATACTGCATTTGTATGGAGCAGCCATAAATTTTATAAAACTCTATTGTCTGTAGTATTTTGTGTAAAACAATTACATGTATATATAAAATTATAAAGAAAATATACGTACAATACTTTCATGTAGAGATAAGTTGTATTATGATCAAGAAAACAAACAATTCATAGAAAACTAATTTTTTGCAAAGATGAATTACACAATGATTAGGAAATAGACTGTATACATAAAATATACAAAACATATACTGAAAATATATTGACTATATACAACAAATATATAAAAACAAATTTCATGCAGGGTTGAGTTGATTATTAATCAAGAAAATAGATTGTACTCACCAAATATACAGGAAATGTACAGAATAATATACAAATATGTATATAACGTATACAAAAACTAGTTATCCTCCACAAACGTAAATAACGATCAAAAGAAATAGATTGTATGCACCAAATATATAAAAAATATATACATATATATACAAAAAAACTAATTTTGTCACAACTCAATCCTGGGTCAACAGTGCCTCCGCACCGCGGAAGCGAGAAAACCCAAGGGGAGGGTACAGTACCTTGTGAGTCACTGTAGGTGCGGAGGCCCTGTGCACAGGTGCAGAGGCACTGTGGGCCCAAGATTGTGTTGTGACAATAAAAAGGCGCCTTTTATTGTCACAGCTCAATCTTGGGCCCCCAGAACACACTAATTGGGCTTCCGGTGGTGACTCACAAGGTATTGTCCCCTCCCCTTGGGGTTTTCTCACCACCGCAGAGTTTTGAACCCACGACTTAAGGCTTAAGTACATAAATTTCACAAAACCCACTACCATTGAGCTGTCGTTGAGCTATCATTGAGCCGTCATCCGGCTCAATGGTAGTGGGTTTCGTGAAATCTATGTACTTAAGCCCCAGGTCATGGGTTCAAAACTTCGAGGAGGCGGGAAAACCCCAAGGGGAGGGAACAGTACCTTGTGAGTCACCGCAGGTGCGGAAGCCCTATGCACAAGTGTGGAGGCACTGTGGGACCAAGATTGGGTTGTGACAATAAAAATGCGCCTTTTTATTGTCATAGCTCATTCCGTCGAACCCCCAGAATACACTAACTGGGCTTCCCGTGGTGACTCACAGCTCAATGGTAGCATATGAGGAATGAACAAAGTACTTATGACCCAGGTCTTTGGTTCGAATCTCTGTGGAGGCGAAGAAAACCACAAGGGGAGGGGACAGTACCTTGTGAGTCACCACCGGAAGCCTAGTTAGTGTATTTTGGGGGCTCGATGCAATGGGCTGTGACAAATTTCCTGCAAAGATGAATTGCATAATGATCATGAAATAGACTGCATGCTTGAAATATACAAGAAATAAACATAAAATATACAAATGATATACTACAAGTATACAAGATAGATACAAAAAATATAAAGAAACCAGTTTCCTTTATAGACGTTGAATAATAATTGAAAAAAGTTTGGATTAACAAAGAAAACATATTGTATACATCAAATATACAAGAAATATATAAGATGTATATAAAAACTAGTTCTCATTCACATATATTGAATAATGATAAAAAAAATAGACTATATACACAAAATATTCATAAAATATATAGGTTGTATACACCAAATTTCTATACATAGATAATACAATGCACACAAAGTAATTTTAACATATTCATAACTGTTAGTTTGTAATTAACATTTGTAATAAAAAATCATCTACATACTTATTCATTTATCAGCAAATCAATCAATCATATCTGTTATTACAATATAAATAGGAGTGATTCAATTCTTTTTTAGTGAATTTCTTCATGTTTTTTTTATTATGCCCCATCCTACCACATTTCTCATACTTTATACTTGTTGTCGTTTCTCATCCTTATTTGAATCTTCTCTTTTTTGGCCTTCATGGTCTAACTCTTCTACTTGGGTGCAACACAACCTCATTTTTAACATTTTCTTGTACACTCCATATACGTTCTTCTCTTGTTAGATACATTAGACCAATATATGTGGCAACCATTGATTCCTTTGTATAATATTTTGAACAATAAGTGTATGCGTCCATATGTTTTTCATTAGTCATAATAATTGCACATGGACATGATATCTCATCCATTTGGAATCGATTGCAAGTGCATATTTTGTCCTTCATGTTGATTATGTACTTCCCTTCATAATCATTGACAATATATACGTCATCATTGCATCCTCATACCTGAAAATATAAAAAAAAATTTATTTATTATTTTAATGGCAGATCAATGTATACAAGAAATATACAAAAATTATACAAAGTTATATACAAAAACTTTCCGACTGAGATGTTGAATCATGATCAAGAATCATACGACTGCATACACAAAATATGTGTATATTATACAAATAAAATACAAGAAATATTAAATTTATACACAAACTAATTTCATGCAGTGATGTTGAATAATAATCAATAAAACATATTGTATATACAAAATATACAAGAAAACATATTGCATCCGAGAATACTGAACAAGAAATTAGTTGTTGTAAGAATCATACCTACATTTTTACTACCATTACAAAGTTATCTTCAAGTATATTATGATACGTTTTGCATAGCCTTGTGAATGTTGATTGTGCATTGTTTCTATTTATATAACTCAATTCTTGAACTAATGCCCTCAAGTACTCAGGCAATGAACAAATAGGTAGATTTCTAGTAGCTTTAATAGTTGCATTTATTGATTCTGCTATGTTTGAAGTCATTATTGGGTATCTATTATCACTTGAATGTATACGAGACCACTTTTCATATCCTACACTGTCTGAATTCCCCCTTATGTGCTTGTTCACCTTATCCAACTCCTTTATGTAAAACCCATTGAATTTGTAAAACCCCAATCCCTGTATTCTTTCTTTATTTGGACATAACCACTATTTTGATAGTGGACTTAATCATACAGACAAGTTGGTCCGATATTACATTACAAGTGACTCACACTTGACATTCTATTTCAATTATCTTATGCCTTAATACAATTTAAGAGTAGTTAACTCAATTTTATTAATTTAAATAAACATTATTAATTTATAAACATTATTAATTTAAATAAAGTGGAGTACATAACTCAATCTTAAAATAAAATTATTACAGTGGGATATTCAAAACTTGGGTTATATGCCCTTTCATTTAAATAAATAAACTTTCTAAAAATAAAGAGACTATCATTACTTTCAATGTCTTCATGCATATTCAATTTCTAGAAAAATAAGAGAGAAAGGGTGAGCACATAGCCAAGTGAATCCTTTTCAGACAACCAATTTTCTAATTTAGACTAAAAATACATCCATAATTCATATACTTACATACATTAGGCGTTTTAAGCAACATTTTGTGTATAGTTGTGACTTAGACCAAAAGGGCTTTCAATCTAAAAATCAAAGCATGAATATCCAAAAACATGCATCATACATTGAAATAAACCTAAACGTGGTCTTAGGCATGGAATGAATTCATGAATGCTTAAAACATGCTTATGTACTAAACTAAAAATTGAAATTATGATTAAATTTCTGAAATTGAAACATGAATGATTTTGAAAACTAAACATGTAATGAACATGGTATGAATCTAAAGAAGAAAAGATGAGGTTTTAGAAGTCACTTCCACCTTATTAAGTTTTTTTCTCAAAATTTCACAGAGTTTCATTTCTTCAATACGTCTAGCACTTCAAGACCACTCAAGAACATTCAATCAAACAATCAAGAATATCTCAAGATCGCTCAAGAACACAAAGGTTGCCAAGAAGAAGGCTAGAACAAACTGAGAGGAAAGTGTTAAATCTTTGAATTGGGATGAAGAACAAGTGTGCACAAGGGGGGTTTATATAGATTTTTAAGAGCACAAGGGGGCCACAGTTTTGGCATCTTAGATTAGGGTTTCCCCACAAGTTGAGCAACATTCCATACACACAAGTGATAGCTTGCATTGGAATGGGCAAGTGTGTTCATGAGACCACTAAAGCTTTCTAATCTTATGTGAGCATATATTGGATTCTTTCCTTGCTTTCTTAATCAATTGAGATAATAATTTCAAACTTAGATTATTGTTCATGTCAGTTGGGACATCCTATATTAGATTGGATTTGTGCTCACAAAACTTTCCCCTTTGGTTTCTTGCTTGCTTATCACACAAACACACATGGAAATCTTGCCAATTCTCTTTTCTTGGACGTCAAGCATGGGGAGTACACAATCAGACTTGAGGGAACACTATATCATAGTCTAGGATTCTCATCTTGGTTCAAGGAATCCTTCCAAATTGGCTTATATCCAAAGTTGGCACACCATCTAGTAGGATCTGCTTGTTTTGGCGCCTAAATGGGAAAAAGAACCTTTCCATTTTGGTTTTCTAGTGTGTAAAAGGGGACGACTAGGGTGTTGTGGTGCCTTGTTTATATTCTAGATATTTCTAATTAGGGTTGCTTACATGTACACACCCACACACACGTGGACTGATTTTTGTATAATAAGGCATGGGTGTACATAATCACAGTGTTCCACCCATGTGACTTGCGTATGTTTAAGGGTGGCCAAGTATTTATGGGGCTACGTGAATTCAATAAAAAATCATATCTCATTATTTACTAAGAATTAAGGAATTTAATATATATTTTTGTGTTCATAATTAACTAATGCACATTTTCAAATCATCATTTGAGTAAGGTGATCTTCATTTCATTTACGTTCCTAATTTAGACTCCATTGAAGGGTATTAGGCAAATGAAACCCTAATTTTTGGCCAATTGAACTAATTTTTGGATATGTTGTCTAGTTGATCAGTTCATGTCATCGCATATCATTCGGGTCGTTTTGGGTTCCTAAGGGTCACTAAATGAGGATTTTGGACCTATTAAATTTGCCATTGAAATGGACCCGATTTCATTTCTCACTCAAATTTCAATTAATTAAATTTGAAATTCTCATTTCATTAAGTATAGGATTTTCATGTAATACCTGAAATTTAAGTGACGTAATAACCGAAATTTGAGTTTAAAACACATACACGTATATATTTATATATAAATACATATATATGTTTGTCATGGGTATGCAATTAGTCAGTTAGCATAGAAATATAAAGGAATATACATTGATTAATAATAGACATATAAGAATTGTTGGGTAAATATATGTTTCTCTATTTGAATAAGAAAATAGTATTTTTAGTATGATATTAATATAGAA
>JAJIYU010008575.1:0-17832 GCA_030144865.1 Tinospora cordifolia | reverse complement strand
TGGAATTGGTTGCTAAGTCAACATGGATTACATTATTATTGCTAAGTTGGTTGCCGAGTGGAAGGGGCATATGTAACACATGACATTATTATTAAGTGTAATGTGTTAGCTACCAGTTGGTTGTTGGTTGTACTTTTTCAAGCAAGTAAGAGAAAGTGAATAATTGTTGGGTAGCTATAACTACGTTGGGATCTTTTATATAGTACGAAGACGCCAAAAATTTTTAAAACATTCCTAATCTCGATTGAGGTTCTCTCATATTTTCTTTTTTTTTTTTTAATCTTTTTGGTATTTGGGCTATGAAAAAATATTTACTTCCAATCGAGTGGAGTAAAATATTGTGAGAATCAAGAACATGTGGAATGTTGATTGATCTTTATTCACTACAAGTATGTTTTATTCTATTTTATTTATTTCTGATGATTTTTCTAACATTGTTATCAGAGTGTGTTTTCGTAAATGAAATATCTCACATCTGTAATGGTTGCTATAGAATAACAATAGGTACTATTCAATTTAGTGAAAATATTTTCTTGAAATATAATTTATGACATATTCAAAAATATAAACTGCAAATCTATTTATAAGCATGATGTTGGTGGATTCTATTTTAGTTTTTCTTTTTTTTTTTTATTTAAAAACAAGGAAAAAGTCAGAATCCAACAAAATTGTAAAAATCACCGAACAACTCCACTAGTATGGTCTATAATTAAGTTGGTTTCGACGACGTTGGTATTGGGTTCACATAGTGGTGATAGTTCCACCATGTTTTTGAGATGTGTTTTGCAGAGAAGTCAAGTGAAGAGAGGATGATCACCTAGGTCATTTTCCATCCGAACCTTTTTTTTATTTAAAAAAAAAGGTCCGCAAAGGAAATGAAATAAATATATCTTCCATAAATGAAATGAAATAAATTTATTTTTGCAAAATTTGTATAATAGAGGTGTCTCTAGTTTGGTGGATGAACAATGCTCTTTTTTGACCTAACTTCAAGCCCCCTTTTATTGAATTGCAATACTTTTCTTTCCTATTAAATTGCTAAAGTCCTAGCATTGTACACAAAATATATATACATATAACTTCTAATACGTTATTAGAAAAATGGAAAATGGATGACCCAAAATTATTATTGTGTTTCTTTATAAATTTATGCAATTTTATTATAAATGTTTGATAATGAAAAGGGATCAATTTTTCCTATTTTATTTGTGAAAATATGAATGTGTTTTTCTTGTTTAGATGTGGAATGATACTGGGACTCAAATAATGATAACTTCTACTGGACTTTTGTTAGTTGCATTGCATGGTAACTATATTATATGTATTTTGGATATGTTTTGCATTGGTTAGATAGAAATTAGGACATAAGTATTGATAATTAGGTATATGATCATTTATATTAATATTGCCGTATTTACATATTTAGAGAATTTCAATACAGTTTTATATATGTAAATATGTGATTTAATGCTCGAAGAAGGTTCTCAGTGGTTTATGTAGATTCAGGTTGAGCGGAAATGGACACACACAAGGGAATAAGGAGGAAAAGCTAAAAAAATGTAGAAAATACAAGCATTGCCGCACTACCATGGTAACACGATATCACCAATCGAGAATAATGAAAAACGAGCAAAGGGGCAGCTAGCAAATGCACTATCGTAGTAGTGCAATAAGAATACATAAGACTTGTGAAATTTCATGATTTTTATTGACTAGCGAAACTACAGCAGTCTATGATGATGGCAGTGCAATTAGGGTCAATTTTTAGGCTTCATTTAAGTGTCTTATACGAGTTTTTAAGGCACAAGTATAAATAGATATATGTATTAGGTTTTTCATTATTCTATTCTTGGTTCTTATTGTTGTTGACGGTCATAGTAGAAGTAGAGAAGAAAAGTGGAGACGAAAATGAAAAATGAGATCACGACGAGAGTATGATCCTCTATTCATTGAAATCTTTGTTTGGTGATCTCTACATGATGTCCGACTACGCAATTTATATTTCTAGAATGTAATTTTGATTGTAGAAACATTTGATTTTTACTTTGATTCATCTATTCCAATGTATTGTTTTATACATTGTGTGATTAATGCTTTTTATTTACTAGCCACAAATAAAGTGATTTCAAATTGTTAAACTCGTTGGAGAGAGATGTTTAACAATTGAACAATCAAAGTATTGACCTAGAAGGATCAATTGATTGAGAGGTTATTGATTTTATAAAAGGCTGCACATGATTACTTTGTTTATTGCATTAGTTTGTTACTCCTCGAGAAAGGGTATTACGAGAAAGGGTATTACGAAAGAGACTAATAGGTATTGAGACACCTCAAGAAAGGGTTTTAATGATAAGTGTCATAACCTACAAAGACAAGAATTAGATTGATTGAAATAATAATTAAAGGGAATTACATGATATTTTATTATCCTATAATCCTAATTGATATAGTTTTAAAACCAATAATCGTTTATTTTCAATTTGATTTTCATTTAAAGCATTCAAACTTAATCTGAAGCCTTAATAAAATCAACACTAAAATTAGATTGAGATTTGAGAGTGTTAGACTTAAACCGTTCTCTGATGACGATATCTAGTTATTTACTATATATTATTATTGTGATTTTGTCTACTTGCAGTGATCTCAACAACTTCCAAGAAATTTCATAAACTTATAAAGTATAAGATGAATCTTAATTGTACATTATCAAGACATGTCCGTGAAATTAAGGAGATGATATGTGATCTTGCCTTTCATGGTGGACTTACACTATCAAGAAGAACCTCTTCCATTGTTTCTTAGATTCCATCACTAAACAATGGAAATAATATGTTGATAAGATAAAGAGGGAATGGGGCTTGGACAACTTCAAACAAAGTCTTGAGGCGTTGAAAAAAAATTAAGAAACGCAAATTTCAATTGAAAGAAGGTAGATGTTTTACTAATGAGAAAATAAGGCAAAATTTAATTTTATCATTTTTTCAAGTAAATGAAGCGTAAGTGGAATGCGCTATCTCCCTTAGATGAATTATTCATCATTGTTAGATCAACATGTAACAAGTAGGATTAAAGATGCTATCGGAGCATATAAGGGTAAAAATTCGTTCAAACTTACATAGTGTAGACATTTTTGTATTTGAATTTGGAACTATATGATAAAATTTATTTATTTATTGGTTATTTTAATTTATTCGTACATTTACACAAACAACGATTTATAAGACAAGTCCTCAATTTCATGTTCAAATATTTTGCTTCTTGAATTACTTTGTTGTGGATATGGAATTTGTGCTAAATTTTTTAAATGTCAAGTGAGTTTATTATTATAATAAGTGATGATTGTGAATGAGGTAATCTTTCGATCTTATTCTTAATATACTTACTTTATCATTTAATATTATTTCTGGTTGCAAATTATATATATGTTATTACACCAAAGATGTTTGTTTTTTTCTTTTAGTTATGAATTTCGCTTTTAAAAAATATTCTTGTTGATTTAAACAAAGGTGAAAAGTTGAACGGTAACAATTTTGATATGTGGCATTTGACAGTTTAGTTTATTCTTGAGGAGTGTGAAGCTATTGAAACTCTCACCCACATGATGATCACGTTAGATCATAACACAACAATTCAACAGAAAAGGGATTTGGAAGCATTTCAAGTATGGAAACATAAGAACAACATGTCTCACACTATGTTGTTAGTTATATGCAAGATTTACTTATGTGTCAATTTTAATAGTAAGAGACTGCCAATGATATTTGGTGTGCTTTAAAAGAAAATTTTGGAATGATATTTGCCACAAAGCAGCAACTAGGGGTGAAACTCGAGTAGGTTCGAGTTGGGTAACGAACTCAAAATCACTTGACCCGACCAGGAGATACGGCGTCCCAACCCGTTCGACTCGACTCGACCCGACCTTGAGTCGAGCAGGTTAGTCGGGTGCAGAGCCTCATAAAAGATGAAGAAGGATTTTTGTTTGGGTTTTGGAAGAGGGTTTAGAGGCTTTTGCTGGTGCAGTGTGATACAAAAAAGGAAGAGAAAGAAAAGGGGCCGCGATTTGGATTTTGGAAGAGGGTTTAGAAGCTTTTGCTGGTGGCTGATGCGATTTGGGTGATGGTAATGCCTGAGGGGCTGCACTTTGGATTTTGGAAGAGGGAATCGTTTCCCAAACTCTTACTTCAAAAAAAGAGGGAAAGTGCGCAGTACTCCAAAGTTGGCGCTTGGTGTTGTTGCGGTACAAAAAAAGAAGAAGATAGAGTTGCGATATAGAGAAGATGGAAAAAATATCTAAGAAAACCCCTTTTTTACCATTACTGCAACTGTGAATTACATAAACGGGTAGGGTCGGTTTTGACCCGACCTTTTGAAATGAAACCCAATCCGACCCAACTTTCGGGTACACCCGACTCAACCTAACTCAAAATGGTTGGGTTTAATCGGGTCGGATCGGGTTGATCAGGTGGCTTACACCCCTAGCTGCAACAATTAACAATCAAGTTTGACAGTCATGTAAAAAACAACATCATACTATGAAAAAGCATATTCATGAGATGGCAAACATGATCAGAGAATTGAACAAGGCGGGGCATGTTCTAACTAATGAGTAGTAGCTGAATGCACTCATTTTTTCTTGCCCTCAAAACTAGGAGCATTTGTAAGTGATTCTTACCCATAATGATAATATCAAAACTTTTGATGATAGTGCTTGTCATGTGGAGTTAGAGGCAAAGCATGTTGAAGTAGCGAAGAGCTCCACGCATGCCTTAGTTTCAGATGCTCAAGGTTCACGAAAGAAGAGATACCAAAAGTTCAAAAGAAAGAACAAGTTTGCAGCTACCTGCAACATCAAAAAACTTGACTACAATAGTTGCAAGAAAAACCAACGAGGTGGTAAGAACAAAGATAAAAAGGATCTTTAATGCTAAAACTGTGGCAACCTTGAGCATTTTGCAAGGGAATTCCCCGAACCTAAGAAATAAAAGGAATTTCCAGTTACTTTTTCTACTTTATTATGTTTTTAGCAATTGTTTACTTGTTGAATCACATCCTATAATGTCATCATAGAGACGCTTTCCTATAATGTCATCATATTCTAGCGGGAGCTCGAGGTATTTTTGTAGGAAACAATAATAAGTTTGTTGTTAAAGGGATCGAGACATGCAAGTTGTAGTAGCACGGAGGAGAGACCTTTCTCCTTTATGATATTTTACATGCACGGGACGTTAGAAGACATGATTTTAGTTGTAGTGCTTCTTTTTTTATGTTTCACATTTATTTTTAATGTTGATGGTGTTTGTTAGTTGTATAATAGATTAACATTATTATGATAGTTTATAAGTATTTTATAGAAATTTAGTAGGAAATCAAATACATTTGTGCATGATTAGTTGCATGAGCATTTAACACATGAATTGCGTGTTTTATTGCATTTGAGAAGGGTTAAGTGTTGTTTATAGCATTTCTATGAGAAAATGATGTCTAGAGAAGGTTCTTTAGTGTTTGTGCAAGACAAGAATGACGTAGAGAGAGGATTACGACACAAAGAGGCAAAGAAAAGCTAAAAACAAAGAAGAGCAACCAATTACCACGATACAGGAACTGATGACCGACGTGATTGGTAAAAAGCCAGAACACTACAAAAAAAAAGTCACACTGGTTACTGCGGTAATCAAACCAGTGACCACGATAACTAGAACATGCATATCATGAAGAAAATAACGACCGAGAAGTGACCGTGGTTCACAGAATGCTAAAAAATTGTGTCTCTGATGTAGGATCCTGAGATTTCATATTCCAATTAATTGATTTTGATGTATTGTTTTATATTCTAGGTGTTTAATGCTTAATGTTTACTGGTCATAACCATTATGATCTCAAACTATAAAACTAACTCAAGAAAGAGGTTTAATAGTAGGACTATCATGATATAGACCTAGATCAGTTGATTGTCCGAGAAGTTATCAATTGTTTAGGAGGTTGCATATTATTACTGTTCATAAGGTATTAGATTGTTAACTGTGCGCCTCGGAAGAGGGTATTAGGGAATAAGATTGGTAGGTGTTAGGGTACCTCGGGAGAGGGCTTTGATGATAAGTGCTAGAACCTAAAATGTTAGAAGTTTAATTAATTGGAATAGGAATTGAAGGTGAGAACAAAATACTTTACTATCCTAGATAATTATTCAACATAGTTTTTGAAATAGATTTTTATTGCTTCAATAGTTTTATAATTCAAATTCGGATTTAAACATATCAAACTTTATTAGGAGCCTTAATAAAGTGAATGCTAATACTAAATTGGGATTTGAGATAGTTAACTAATATATGTTCTCTGAGGATGATACCCCGTCTCTACTGGTTAGTATTATTACGATCTCGTACACTTGGGGGGTTACCAACAAGTTTTTGGCATCGTTGCCAGGGAACGGTGTTAATTGTCTTAAAATCAATTGAACTTAGTTTAGTTTTAATTAAGGCAAAATTTTTAATTTTTAATTTTGTTTTGTTTACTTATATATTCTTTTTAAGTTCATTGAATACACTTGATCTTGTGTTTTCTTTTGGTGTTTCAAGGTTGCATGAGTAGTGATCTTTGTGAAGCATATGACCAGTTTTGTTCAAGACCATAAATCAAATTCAGTTGGAAGCTAAAAGACGCATATCAACTATGGCTAACAGTGGAACTTTTGATGTGGGGAATAATGGAGATGCACCATTACAGGATTTCTTCAAACCCGTACTGAACAACAATTACTCCGGTACAACCAGGACGTCGATAAATGTGAACAACTTTGAGCTGAAGCCCTCCTTGATGACAATAGTGCAACAACAAAAATTTGGTGGTTCAGCAATAGAAGATCTTATGGCACACCTAAGTTCTTTCATGGAAATCTGTGACGCGGTCTAGATGAACGGGGTAACCAAAGACCAGTTATAGCTAAGGCTTTTCCCTTTCTCTCTAAGGGAAAAAGCTAGGAATTGACTTCAAACATTGCTTCCAAGAAGCATTACAACATGAGAGGAAATGGGTTAGAAATTCCTCCAGAAATAATTCACACCCGCAAAGATACATCAATTGTGGGGTGAAATCAGCTCCTTCAAGCAATTCGAGTTCGAATCTCTTTATGGGGCTTGGGAGAGATTCAAGGACCTATTGAGGCGATGCCCACAACACAGATATCTCCCTTGGCTTCAAATTCAAATGTTCTACAGTGGAGTCACTCCACCTAATAGAGCCTTGGTAGATTCTACACGCGGAGATTTGTTGATTGGAAAATCCACTATCGATGCCACCCAACTCATTGAAGACATGGCAACAAATGCATATGGCTATGGTACAGAAAGAGGATCAGCAAAGAGGATGGGAATTCATGAGGTTGATGATATAAATGCTCTACATGCTCAAATTGTTGCAATGACTCATCGATTGAACTTGGTAGAAGAAAAGAGCGATAGTGGATAGTATCAAAATAAGCAAGTTCATTCAATTGCGAAAGCCAACAAAGCGCCTTATATTGGAGAAACTTCTATTGAACAACTAAATGCCATGAATACATTCAGTGGATACCAAGGTCCATATGGGGGGTACAATATTCCAAAGTACTATCATCTGGGAGTTAGAAATCATAAGAACTTCTCTTATGCAAATAGTAGAAATGCTCAACAACTTCCACCAGGATTTGTGCCACTGCAGCCCCAACAAGACAAGAAGCCTCCTTAGAAGACAAGCTAGATGAGATAATGAATATGCACTCTAGGATTTTCAAGGAGCTGATAGGGAGAGTGGACAAGAATGATAGTAGAGTCTTTGGTATTGAGATTCAAATTGGAAACATAAATGCTACAGTCAAGCGTTTAGAAACTCAAGTGGGATAACCAGCACATATAGTGTCAAATCAGCAACGCAACTCCTTCCCTAGTGACAGTCAAGTAAATCCCAAGGAAAGTTGCAAAGCAGTGATGACAAGAAGTGGGAAAGAGGTAGCAAGTCCACCTTATCCAATTAATCCATCTGTTGAAGCTAAAGATATTGACAGTTCTAAAAAAGATGCTCAAAGTGCACCACCTATACAGCCTGAAGTACTACCGAAATCATAAGGCAAACCTAAGGGGATCACTATTTAAGGGGGTAAAATCCTTGAACCTTCACCATTGTCATTCCCTTAAAGGTTTTAGAAGAAGTTCGATGACCAATTTGCTAAGTTTCTGAAAATGTTCAAGAAGATACATATCAACATTCCCTTTGTAGAAGCTCTACAACAATTGCCCAACTATGCAAAATTTATGAAGGAGATTATGTCAAAGGAGAGAAAGCTAGAAGACTTCGAAACATTGAAGCTAACTGAAGAATGTAGTGCAATCCCTCAGAAAAAACTTCCTTAGAAGTTAAAAGACCTAGGAAGCTTCACCATGCCATACAACATTGGGTCAAAAGTCTTTGAAAAAACACTCTATGACTTGGGGGCAAACATCAATCTTATGCCCATGTCAGTGTGTAAGCATTTGGGCATGTTAGAGATCAAACCCACCACAGTTACTCTTCAGCTTGCAGACAGATCTCTCACTTATCCAAGGGGCATAATTGAAGATGTTTTGGTCAAGCTGGATAAATTCATTTTTCTTGTTGACTTTGTGGTTTTGGATACGGAAGAAGATGGTGAGATTTTGCTTATCTTTGGGAGACCATCCCTAGCTACAGGCCATGCATTGATAGATGTACACAAGGTTGAGCTCACTTTGAGGGTGAATGACGAAAAAGTGATTTTCAATCTCTACAAGGCTTTGCACTACCCCAATGATTTACATGAATGCAAGAGAATTGAAGTCATCAATTCTTGCATTGTTAAAGTAGTGGATGAACTTAGCTCCCTAGATGAGTTGGTTGGGTTTATCTCTCATTTTATTTCCTTTCCCCAACCCATGATTGAAAATGAGAAACTAATTGTTGTAGCTTTGGAAGCCTCCCCTCCTGAGCCTAATAGCACAAACACCCCCTTGTCGGATTCCACCCAATCAGAAAATCTTCAAGATGTTTCTAAGGCCATTGACCTGAAACTCCTTCCTGATCATTTAAAATATGCCTATTTGGGTGGAGCACTATCCTACTGTCATTATTTCTTCTTCATTAACTTTTATCCAAGAAAAAAAAAACGGTTACAAATGCTTAGAGACCATAAGTCTGCTATTGGGTAGATAATCAAAGATATCCGAAGTATAAGTCTAGTTATTTGCATGGACAAGATCTTAATGGAAGACTTTCATAAGCAAGATTTAACCCAATAATGAAGGACGTGGCAAAGAAAGAGGTGATGAATTAGTGGCTGAAGGCAGGCATCATCTATGTTATTTCAGATTCACAGTGGGTCAGCCCTATTCATGCAGTGCCAAAGAAGGGAGAAATCACTGTGGTTACTAATGAAAAGGGGGAAACAATTGCTTCCAGAACTAATATAGGGTGTCATGTGTGCATTGATTATAGAAAACTGAATAAGGCCACCCAAAAAAACCACTTCCCTTTGCCATTTGTAGATCAAATGCTATACCAGATTGCTGATTATGATTTATACTGCTTCTTGGATGGGTATTCAGGGTACAACCAGATTGTCATTGCACCAGAAGATCAAGAGAAGACCACTTTCACTTGTCCATATGGTACTTATGCATTCCGCAATATGTTGTTTGGTCTATGCAACGCACCAATTACTTTTTAGAGATGCATGATAGCAATCTTTGCAAATATGATAGAAGATATCGTGGAGGTATTCATGGATGATTTTTCTATGTTTGGTGCTACTTTTGACGGCTGTCTATTTAATTTGGAGAAAGTTTTCTCCCATTATGAAGAAAAGAACCTGGTACTTAACTAGGAGAAATGTCATTTCATGGTTCGAGAGGGCATTGTCTTGAGCCATAGAGTATTGGTGGATGGACTTGAGGTGGACCGTGCAAGGATCCTAGTTATTGAGAACTTGACACCACCTACATCTGTTCTAGAAGGGCATAGTTTCTTGGGGCATATGGGTTTCTATCACTAGTTTATAAAGAACTTCTCTCAGATCACTCGCCCCCTATGCAGTCTACTTGAGAAGGAAGCTGAATTCAACTTCAATGATGAATGTTTTGAAGCTTTCAATACATTAAAGAAGGCATTAATGTCGGCTCCTATTATGTTTATGCCAGTTTGGAGAGAGCCCTTTGAAATAATGTGTGATGCCAGTGATTATGTTGTGGGTGTTATGTTGAGACAGAGACGTGACAAGATGTTTAGAGCTATATATTATGCAAGCAAGACTCTAGATGATGCACAAAAGAACTATATTATGCAAGCAAGACTCTAGATGATGCACAAAAGAACTACACTACCACTGAAAAAGAGTTGCTAGCTGTTGTTTTTGCATATGACAAATTCCACTCTTACATGTGTGTTCTCATATCAAGGTATTCACTAATCATGCTGCAATTCGTCAACTCTTCACTAAGAAGGATGTGAAACCTCGTCTTATCATATGCATCCTTCTACTTCAAGAGTTCGATATTGAGGTAATAGACAAGAAGGGTACAGAGAATGTGGTAGTTGATCACTTTTCTCGCTTATCTAATGAAGCCAGTAATGATCCAAAGAGCATAGTTGAGCTCTTTCTTGATGAACATCTCTTAACTATTAGTGACAGTTCACCATGGTATGCTGATTTCACTAGCTAACGGCACTATCCCACTGGATTTATCTCACGCTCGTCTCAAGCGCTTCCTAATGAAGCTAAGTTCTATTTATGGGATGATCCCTATCTCCATCAAAGGTGTGCTGATAAGGTGATTCGTTGATGCATTCCAGAAGCTGAGATTAACAAAGTTCTTCATGATTGTCATGCCTTTCCTTATAGCAGTCACTACAGCCATCAACAAACTGCCCAGCGTGTTTTTGAGAGTGGGTTTTATTGGCCGACTATGCTGAAAGATGCTTATCATTTTGTGAAGACATGTAAAGCATGCCAAAAATAGGGTAAAATCTCAAAGAAGAATGAAATGCCTCTCACATCTTTCGTGGAAGTTGAATTATTTGATGTATGGGGCATAGAATTTATGGGGCCCTTCCAACCATCTAACGGGAAACAATATATATTGTTGGTAGTTGATTATGTTTCCAAATGGGTAGAAAGAATTGCTACAACCAAGAATGATGCCAAGGTTGTGTTGAAGTTTCTCTCTCAAAACATCTTCTCTTTGTTTGGCACCCCAAAAGCAATTGTAAGTGATGAAGGTACGCATTTCTGCAATAGAATATTCAATGACCTTCTCACCAAGTATGGTGTGCAACACAAAGTTGCCTTGCCTTATCCTCCTCAAACAAATAGGCAAGCTAAAGTGTCGAATCGAGAAATCAAAACTATTCTACAGAAGACTGTTGGGACTAACCGCAAAGATTGGGCCCTAAAATTGGATGATGCACTATGGGCATATAGAACAGCCTTCAAAACTCTCATTGGCATGTCCCCGTATTAGCTGTTAGATGGAAAATCTTGTCACTTGCCATATGAGTTAGAACATTAGGCTTATTGGGCAATAAAGAAGTTTAACTTTGACGCAAAAGCCTATGGGGAGAATCGTCTACTCCAGTTGGTAGAATTTAAAGAATTCTGGCGCGATGCATTTAAAAACAACACTATGTACATGGAACGAACAAAGAAATGGCATGACAAGCTCATTGAAAAGAAAGAGTTCAAACCAGGACAGCAAGTATTACTGTTCAATTCAAGGTTCTGTTGTTTTCGAGTAAGCTTAAATCTCGCTGGTCAGGCCCTTTTCTGGTCACACATGTGTTCCCTTATGGCGCAATGAAAGTTCAAAGCCTAGTAGATGGCCATAAATTTAAGGTGAATGGTCAGACGTTGAAAATATTTTGTGGAGGACCAAAGCAGACGGTGGAGCTAATAGCACTGAAAGAATAAAGTTGTATCGACGTCAAGCTAACGACATTAAACAAAGCGTTGAGTGGGAGGCAACCCACTGTTCATTTTTATGTTCATACTCATTCGTTTTTGATTTTTAATTTTCTAGGAAGCATGTTAGTTTTTGTTTTTGATTTTTCTTTCCTCTCATGTTGGTGTTTAGGACTTAGTAAAAAAATTAATAATAATAATAATTAAGTGTTGTATGCATTTTGGTGATCGCAATCACCAGAACAGTACCAAGGAATGTGTTTTGGTGGTTGTGGGCACCAGAACTCTAGTAGCCTTGAACTGGGGTTACCATGGTCTGCGTATTAAGGTAACCCGTTAACGTGTTTTTTTTCAAAATTTTCATACAATTACCGCAGTCACTACAGATAAATCGTGGTAATTACAACTTTTAAAGCAAAAGAAATTGCCATTTTTGCTCATTTGCGATGGTTTTTCTCTGAATCTCCTTGCATTCCAAGCATGTTTTTGAGCATTTCTTCACTCCAAATCGATAATGTAAGTTCTTTTACTTCTTTTTAGGCTATTTCCATTCTTTAATCTTACATTTAGGATTGTTTCGTGCATAATATAGCCTTTTACTCAAGTTCTCCAAGTTTATTCTTCATTCATCTTGCCCATGTCTCATTTCTAGAATTTTTGCATTGTTCAAGCCCTAACTCACTGTGATTGATGTGATTTTACTCTTTACTTTTTCTATTGAGTAACTAGATGGTTTTTGATGTGCATGTAGTATTGAGCAGAGTATCAATGAATATTTGTAATGCCCTATTTGTTTTTTATTTTTTGATATTTGTTTGATCTATATTTGGATGTTAGACTAGTTATATTGCTGCAAATGCATCTATCATGGGATTCTTTGAGTAAATAATCCACACGAAAATGGTTTGTTATTGCTTTGTTTCTTACTTATTGAACAAAGGTTTCCTTGCCTACTGACATTGTTTGCAGGCCACCTAGAATGAAGCACCCTACCTCAAAGGGGAGACAAGCCTCACCCCTCCTGCGTCTGAAGATAGACAACACTTCAGATCAGCTATTGCCAAATAGAGATACAACATAATTCGAGGCAGTCGTCATTTGATTCCAGAGCGGGGAATCATGCTCAAGCAAGAGGAGTGCAACATGGGGATAGATGCAGTCGTTGTCTCCCGTCATTAGGAGAAGTTGATCAGTGTCCCTTTTGCTGCTGTTATTTCCTTGGTACAAGAGTTGTATGCTAATGTCGCTGAGAGGGATGGTTCGGCTATATGGGTCCAAGGCAAATGGGTCCACTTTAGTGCCATTGCAATTAGCTCTATTTGACGCGGAGGACGTTTTGAATACATTGTGTGTAGAGGATGCCTCCTGGTCTTGTTACAATGACAAGCCAGTGAGCTTAGTCTAGAGCACATTCACCGCAACGGCTAAGGTTTGGTTGTATCTGGTTTCTGCTAATCTTCTCCCCTCTTTGGCTATTAATAGGGTTACTATAGAGAGGGTTGTCCTAGTCTACTGCATCATGAAGGGCCTCCCAATAAACATTGGCTCCATTATTTCTAACTCTATTAAGTTAGCCATTGATAGGACCAATACAGGTCTGCCCCATCCTATTCTGATCACTGAGCTATGTAAAAGGGCAAGGGTAGTCTAGGAGAAGAGTGAGCCTCTACTGAAGATGAAGGATCACATTAGCTGTGAAGATGCTCACTATAGCCCCTATGAAGAAGAGGAAAGCCACTACAGGGCTTCCAGTTGATCCTTACCCTTCTATTGCAGATCCTTCTCCATCCACTATAGCCCACCTTTATCATCTACTGTTGCAGCACATTCTTCATCTATTACACAACCCACTAAGTTGCACGTTGTCATGCATTGCTTAGCCTACAACACACAGTGGTTACACAGCGATAACCCGGCTAAGGCACAAACTAATCCTCCTCCTAGCTGCTCCATTCCTTACATGGATATGACTTGTTGTGCTCCTTCAATGCCTCATACTCCACCAAAAGATGATGATAATAACGGTGATGATGATGGCGCTAACAACAATGATTTCATCACGGAGGCAGAAGTTTTTGGAGATGACTATTTTTTTTTTCTTTTGGGCTGTATTTTCTTTCACATTTATTTGCATTTGTATGCATTTCTACTATGTTTGACTCTTTCTCTAGTTGAATCTATTTGCCTAGATATTTTGTGAAATCTAGAGTAACTTTTCTACCTTTTTGTATGCATGTCTTTTATGTTTGCTCTCCCGTTTGTGTGCGTCAGTGTGCTCTTGAGGACAAGGCACTATTCAAGTTTGGGGGTGTGAATCTCTTTAACATGTCAGGTTTAGTTTTTCTTTTTATCTCATGTTTATTTTTTTTAAGTTGTTTTGTCTTGCATGTTTTAGGATCATGTTAGGATCATATAATATGAGTCAATTAGGTTAGATTCACACCATAATGTTGAAACCTTCACTGAGTGACCAATGACATTTGAAGTTCCTACAGAGCAATGAAACAAAGACATGAGTATGTTCAAAAAATCTGTGTACTTGGTTTATCAAAAATTTAACTTTGATGGAACTCTGTAGTCTTAGGTAGATTGAAAATTTGAAACTAAAAAAGTGAAGAGTGGAAACCAAACTACAAATAAAATGAATTTTCCACGGACCCTTAAAATAATTAAATCTATCTTAAAAATTACTTAGGAAGAACTTTAGAAAGGAAATGGCATAGGTCATAACTGTTTAAGTCATAACCTAAAGGTCGGTCCTAGACATACTAACCATTTGAAGCCAATTTTGAGTCTTATAGCTTGTTTTCTTATTATGAACCTAAACATCATTTACACCAATTATCCTTTTATAAATATCTCAATTGCACCTATTTATGTACAATCATGGTTTAATACTACCCATTTTGAGATGTGAAAGATGGAGGGAATGTTGATATTGAAGTAAATGTACCGTCAATTTAGTATTATTGTTTTTAAAAAAAGAGCAAAAAAGAAATAAAAAGGGATTATATCTGTTTTAGTACTATCAATGAAAGTTGAACTTCTTACTTTTGCAAAGGTGTATATCTGAATACATATTGTACTACTTGTAATAAAATAAGTTTGGAGGAGCTATGAAAACAAGATTATGGGAAAGAATGAAGAAAATAAGAAATTACTCCATAAAAAATCAAGCTGCATTGAATAAACAGGTTATTATTATTTTGAGTGTACATTTGAGTCAGAATAATCATCCTGTTACAATTGTACCCTAAGTCAGGCCACATTACAACCTAGAAAAAAAAGACCACTGATATTGACTATAACTTGACTTGAGTAAATGATTGATAGAGGAGAGCATTGAGAGGGTTTGTATTCTTAAGTATTAGGAGAGGACTTTTATAAGTAGAATGACAACTGCGAATTACTTACAAGGTCTAGGATTATTGAGATACTAATAGATGAGAGGGTGAAGTTAGAGAAGAATAGAGGATGTGCTGAAAATCTAGACAACCTGAGCAACTTTAGGGATTTGTTAATGAATTATAAACTATAGGAATCAATGATTGAGGTTACAATGATGAATGAAAAGAATTCTATTGTATGGTATGACATCTAGATTTAGAATTTGAGTCATTGTTCGGGAACGAACAATAGTTTAAGTTTGGGGGTATATGTTAGTTCCATAATAAATTAAAATTATTATGGTAGTTTATAAGTATTTTATAGAAACTTAGTAGGAAATCAAATACATTTGTGCATGATTAGTTGTATGAGCATTTAGCACATGAATTGCATGTTTTATTGCATTTGAGAATTGTTAAGTGTTGTTTATAACATTTCTATGAGAAGATGATGTATGGGAAAGGTTCTTTAGTGTTTGTGCAGGACAAGAACAAAGCAGAGAGAGAATTACAACATAAAGAGGCAAAGAAAAGCTACAAACAAAGAAGAGCAACCAATTACCATACTATAGGAACTGATGACTGAGGTAATTGGAGAAAGCCAAAAAACTGCAGAAAGAAAAAAACAAATCATACTGGTTACCGCAGTAATCAAACTAGTGATCGCGATAACCAAAACATATATATCATGAAGAAAATAATGACCGAGAAGTGACCGCGGTTCATAGAATGCTAGAAAATCGTGTTTTCAACTAGGGACAAGGATTACCGCAGTCATTGATTGCGATAATGCGATTAATTAATTTATTTATAATTTTATTTGGGGTTTTTAAGTGTTTTAATATAAATAGGAAAGTAAATTAGGGTTTAAGCATTCTTAGTTTCGAAGATTAGTTGATTTTGATGGTTGAACAGAGACGAAAAACAAAAACAACAAAGAATTGAAGATCAAAGATCAAGCTTTAAGTATTTTACTTTGTATTTACTATTCTTTGATGTTTAAACTGATTACAATGTCAGGCTACTTAATCTTTTATCTAGGATGTAAATTTCTGATGTAGGATCCTAAAATTTCATATTCCAATTAATTGATTTCAATCTATTGTTTAATATTCTGGGTGTTTAATGCTTAATCTTTACTGGCCATGACCATTATGATCTCACACTATTAAACTAACTTGGAATAGAGGTTTAATAGTTGGACTATCATAATATAGACATAGATCAATTGATTGTCCGAGAGGTTATCAATTGTTTAGGAGGTTGCACGTGATTACTGTTCACAAGGCATTAGATTGTTAACTGTGCGCCTCGAAAGAGGGTGTTAGGGAACAAGACTGATAGGTGTTAGGGTACCTCGGTAGAGGGCTTTGATGATAAGTGTTAGAACCTACAATACTAGAAGTTTAATTAATTGGAATAGAAATTGAAGGTGAGAACAAAATAATTTACTATCCTATATAATTATTCAACATAGTTTTTGAAACAGATTTTTATTGTTTTTAATAGTTTTTTAATTCAATTTTGGATTTAAACAAATCAAACTTTATTGGGAGCCTTAATAAAGTAAATGCTAATACTAGATTGAGATTTGAGATAGTTAACTAATATATGTTCCCTGAGGATGATACTCGATCTCTATTGGTTATTACTATTGCGATTTCGTACACTTGCGAGGTTACCAATAGTGTTATGTTGTATTTAGATTCAAAAACTTATGGTTTTGGTTATGATCTTGTTGATGGTTTTATGATTTTAGATGTTCAATTATCTAATTCATCTTATATTGCAAGTTCGTTATATGTTTCATGTTCATGTACTTGATGTGAATGTTTGGCATGCAAGATTAGGACATATTGGATAGGATAAAATGAATAGATTAGCTAGTGAGGGCTTATTAGGCTCACTAACGAGCATTGATATGTCAATATGTAATCGTTGTTTAGTTGGAAAAGCTATCAAAAAACCTTTTTGTAGAGCTATAAGAGCTGAACAACCATTGCAATTAATTCATTATGATATGTGCAGTCTAATGAGTGTTAGAAGTAGACATGGTCCTAGTTATTTAATCATGTTCATTGATGATTTCTAATGCTTTGGATGTATGTATTTAATATCTCATAAATCTGAAGCATTGAATTGTTTCAAGAGATATTTATTATTGGTAGATAATCAGTAAGATAAATATATCAAAGCATTGAGAATGAATAGAGGTAGAGAATATCTCTTTGACAAATTCAATAAATTTTGTAATGAAAAAAGGGTATTTCACATCAACTAACATTACCCAATACCTCATAAGAAAATGGTGTTGCATAATGAAGGAACGAAACCTTGCTAGACATGGTTCGATCAATGATGGCATAAGCTAACCTTTCTATGTCTTATTTGCGCTGGTGGGGGTGGTGGGTTGGGGGGGGGGGGGGGGGGCGGCACGGGGGGGGGGAAAGAGCGTAGAGGAAAGCATTTTGGATTTGTGGGGATTTGGCGTTCGGTTCCGTTCCCCTT
>JAJIYU010008574.1:0-17845 GCA_030144865.1 Tinospora cordifolia | reverse complement strand
TTCGAGGACGAACAAAAGTCTAAGTTTGGGAGTATTTTGTTAGTTGCGTAGCAAACTAACATTAGAATAGGTTAAAGGTTGCATTTTAGGAGCAATAAAGTAGAATAGAAGTTAAAATTGCATAAATTAGTCATAATTGTATGTAATCATAGATTTGCATTGTTTAATGGCTTTTAAATCTTGTTTTGATGAATTTTGTTATTCTTTTATGAGAAATGATGTCTGGGAAAGAAGTTGAGTGTTTTGCAGGTTTTAGATTGAAGCAGTGAGCAAAAGGAGGTGATTCAAAAGGGAAAATCATGAGAAGAACACCAGAAGACCGCAGTCCATCAACCGAAGACCGCAGTAGCAAAAGACAAGCCAAATCAAAACACTGTGTACTGGAGACCGCGGTCCATAATCTGATGACCGCGGTCACCAGAACAACACCAGTACACAACATTCTGGAGACCACGGTCACCAGAACAGGTTTTGCACAGAAACAGGCAGACCGCGGTCCACAGATTGAGTAGATCTTTCTGGGTTTTGCAAAGAATTATTGACCGTGGTCATGGACCGCGGTCACTCACTTAAATTGTGCAAATATTGTGATTTTTAGGGTTAATTGAGTGCGGGTATAAAAGAAAAAGTGTGATTAACAGAAGAGGGAGACCAAATTAGGAAAGAAACGAAGGAGGCTGAAGAAACAGAGTCTTGTGAAGAAGTTTAAGGAGTTTTTCATCGTAAATCTAAGTATGGATTACTTCTATTCTTTTCTTTATTTGATGAATCTTTCTTTAATGTCTAGCTAATTCATTCTACTATTTGGGTAGTAGACACCAATATATGAACTGTGATTTTCATTATTTTCAATGGTTTATTTGTACTTTACTTTATTTGTTTATGCTTAATGCTGTATGCTTACTGGCCATAGGCATAGAGAATCCAAGATCATCGAATCATCTCGGGAGAGAGGTTTTGTGAGAGGTTATAGCAGTAAAGTTCTAGATCAAGCCATTGATCGGAAGGTTGTGGCTGGATCTATGAGATATAACATAGGAATCGTTATTTGAACCCACTGGATTGTTGATTGAACACCTCGGAAGAGGGTATCGAGAAACAATATCAATGCATGATTAGAACACCTAGGGATAGGGTCCTAATTACAAGTGCAGTAATCAAAGTGCTAGTATATCATCATCTTAAATTAAATTACAGAACATACAAAGGAGTTTACTAACCCAAACAGACTTTCTTCATATTGTCACCAAATCAATTTACTTTCAGTTTTACTGTTTTTAAGGAATTTGAGCTTAGCTTACACAATTGCTTATAAACTTGAATTGAACGTCTTGATAAAACTAAATCCAATGCTAGATTGGGCTTTAACTTACACAAACAAGTGCTTTTTCCCTGAGGACGATATCCGGTCTTACAGGTATTACTACTACGATCCCGTACACTTGCGGGATTGCTAACACACCACGTGTAACGGGTTGATGCCGACACATGCCACTAATGGGTTGATGCCGAGTGGGCCCCATTTACTTAGTTAAGAGCATCAAGGGATTAAAGGCACTTTTAGTCTGAGACTCGACTTGAACAAATTGTTGTTTGAAATTTCTAATGATTGCAAGTGTTTGAATTATGATTGTGTTATGAGTTTGAATATGAAAGATGGTTGTTCAAAAAGGATCCACTAGGCTATGTGCTCACTCCTTTCTTTCTTATTTTTTTTTTCAGGAATGTGAAACCTATGAAGCAGTTGAACATGGATAGTTCTTAGAAAGTTTCTATCTTATTATTTTTAAAATTTTTAAGCGCATGTCGCCCAATGTTTAAATCTTTTCTATTGAAAAGTAATTTGAAGATTTTTGTTGTAATAATTAGTTTTTTTTGAAAAGTTTAATACTTTCAATTTTTTCTATTATGAATAAAATAAGTTGAATTTCTTTCTCTTTTAATTTGCCTTGATTTTATTAGAGTGAAAATTTTGTATTCTCAAATTTTTATACAAAGGCACAAGATATTGAAAAAGAGAAGAACAAGTGTGTGTTACTTCTAAAGTAACACCGACCCGACCGCCAGTTGGTTAAATCCACTACCAAGAGAATGGTGGTCATGTCCAATGCTTAAAGATACGGGGGTTGGGATGTTACATTTTTACACAAGTTTCAGTCTCTAGCCTATGCCCTAGAGATTTATGCTTTTGATCCACTGTGCCACCCATGGCTACACCACGTTTCTACCTAGGTTCTTCCCTCTAGACCTAGGGTTCAATTTGGTCAACTAACAACCTTTCTCTAGTCAAGATACCACATTTAGCATCTTTTTTTGACTTCTATTCATGTTTTTGTCCTAATTTTTCACCTCCTAATTTTCTTTTATAGAAAGTAAGGATGTTCTTCAACTCCAACTACTCATATAAGCTGGTAGGAAACCTCCAGATCGAGTGGCGAGACTGAAGTTTGCTTAGCAGCTGCGCTTTCTAAGGCGGGATAACCTACCCCCTTTTCAATGTTAAGTTTTACTCGAGAGAAGGCTTACCCACTATCAGCTCAACTTGTAGTCTTTGTATCCAAACAAAACATTTCAAACATATCTTTCCTTTTTGAAAACACTTTCTAAAACATTTTTCAATTGTCAAAAATAGAAGGTAGGGCACTAAAATTTTAATTCAATTCAATGTGAAGCCCTAATTTTGGTTTCTAATTTTTGTCAAGCAACTAATGTTTGACTTTCTATTTTTAGCCTAATCAAGACATGTTTAGGCTTAACTTTCTATTTTTATTCCAAGGCACTTAAAGCCTAGGCTCTGATACCACCTTTGTAACACCCTAACCCCCTAGAGATGGGTTTAAGCTCAACCACAAGGCGGGTTGGGTCCAATGTTACATTTACAAGTACACAACTTGCATCACTTTTTATTATCTCAAGTCTTATTATTTCTCAATGAGCACGCAACCCAAATAATTTAATTCTAATTTAATAAGACAATTACAAAAGAGATAAAAGAAAAACTTCAATCTTTATTTATTGAATAAAATAAAGGATACATGCTTGAAATTTAAATAATGAAAAGGGAAGTACATAACTCTAAAATTTAAAAGTAAAATTCAGCAGAAGTCTTTATCCAAAATTTGAGCAATATTCCCTTACATAGAAACTTTCTAAAAATAGAGTTTCTAATCCCTTAGCAAGCTTGATTATATATTTCAAATTCCTGAAAAATAAAAGGGGTGAGCACATAACCCAGTGGATCATTCATCAAACTACTAATTTACTAATTCAAATCAAAAGCACATCGAATTTCAATCACTTACAAGCATTAAACATTTCAAACAATATCTTGTTTGTGTTGTATATTTGACCAAAAGGGGTTTTTAATCCCTTGATGTTCTTCATTAAAATACTCCTATTCTGGATGGAATGACAATTCATCTTGTCACATTCCATTGGAAATAAGGATCAGATGTCCACATTTTAAGTATTTTAAAACACATCTACACTTAGTGATGTTACTCATATATACTAAGTATAAGCAAAAAACACCCATAGCATCACTTAGACTACTATGATGGTATGTGGTTGTTATCTTCACTTTCTCATATTTAATTTCAAATAAATATGAAACAAGATCATAATAATTAATATCAGAATTTAAATAATCAAGAGAACATTGAACCATACATGGCATGCTTAAAAATTAAAAAATAAGCATAAACATGGTTTCTAAGCATGTTATACTATCATATATGAATTAAAATATGAAAATATGTTAAAATAAAAAATAAAACATTTTCAAACATGCTTCAAACTGAAATATAAACATGCTGAAATCTAAAAACAAACATTAACATACTAAAGACTTGAAGTAGTAAAGAAAGAGTTATAGAAATTTCCTCCACCTTAATTCGAGTTTCTTAGTAAAATTTGGCAAAGGTTCCCCTTATCCACTTTGTAAAATCCAACAGAGGTTCCCCTTATCCCCTTATCCAAGCACTTGCAAATATTATGTGATTTGCACAATTCTTTGTTTATAGTTGTGATTTAAGACTGAAAGGGGTTCATCTTCTATGCTCTAGGTCTAGGGAAAGAGATATCTCCAAAAATTTCAACCTTTACTACTAAAGTGGGATCACTCCTGAAGCCCAGTTCACTGTGGGGTCAATCCTAATACCCAGTTCTCAGTCAAAGGTCCCACATGGTTGAATACACACGAAGAAATCCTTCCTCACGCTGGTACGTGATTAGAATCTCAATTAATCTTTTATAAGTACAAAAACATAACAATCATTTGTAAAAACATAACATTTATGTATATAAACCAAACTTAACTAGAAATTAAACATAACAAAATGGTAATGTCATAGTGTGGAACATAACATCAGAGATCATGCATCTTTATTCATGTGAGCCTAAGTATGCATATTCTACATAGCATCTATAGTAATTAATCATGTATATTCAAAGCATCACATACATGCAAGCCTTATTTAAATCAAAATAATAAAGTAAAAGTTGAAAATCATTTTCACCTCAAATAGCAAACTTCGTTTGAACCTTCTGTTGAATCTCCTTCAATTTTTTCCAACTGCTAGCACAAAATTTGTGCAACATTTCGTTACTACTACTCCAAATTTTGTTTAGAATTGTTAAAGAAAAGAGAGATGTCAAGAGAGAGGAAGAGAGAGCAAGAAGGAACTTCTTCAGTTCATGCTAGGTGAAGAGAATGGGAGGAGGTGCAGGGTTTATTTAAAGTTTAAATGGTGAGAATTGGAATGTTTGGGTGTTTCCAATGTAGGAAACCTTCTAAAAAAACCTAATTTTCGTGCTCCCCAAGCATATGAAATAGCAAGTGTGTTTTTATGATTTTGGGGGCCTTTTTGCACACTTTCTAATTCATTTTTTTTTTTTGCGAAAATTTGTATTTTTTTCAAGAATTTAGTCTCATTAATGCGGTAAAGAGAATGGTTACCGTGGTAGTCATGCGCAAAACCCTTATGATTAAATTTTTCGATGATTTTTGGCATTTTTGCTAAAACCGCGATGCTACCACCGTACCCTGGTAGTCCCATGTCTTTCCCTTTTACTTTTGGAGATTTGCCACACTACCGCGGTGAACCTTCCATTTTCGAAATTTTTGGTGTGTTTTTGGAAGTTTGTGACCATTTCTATGGTCGAATAATTCTAAAACTTTTCTTATTTTATTTCAAAGAATAAAAATAACTCTTTAATTTTAGGAGACCTACTTCAATTAGTAAAAGAAATTGTACATACACATATACAATTATAATTAACTCTACTTAGTTTATATTTTTAGTTAAATATCAAATTATTTGGTAAATATCAAACTAAGGTTTTAGTTAAATATTATATTATATTATAATATTTGGTAACTCTACTTATTTGATATTTTTATTTAAGTATCAAATTAAGGTTTTATTTGCGTTCCTTTTTGTATGTCTTTTGCCCAAAATTTCTATAAAATTTTTGAAGTCGATCTTTCATACAACACCCCCCCCCTCGGCCTCTTAAAAGAAATTTAGTCTTTGGAATTTGTACTCGTCCACTCAATACCATTTAGTCAAGTACTTTTAGTGAAGAGGTCTGGGTACTTAGCCATCATCTCATCTTTCAGCTCCCACGTGACCTCTTCTACTCCATGATGTTTTCAAAGAACTTTGACTAAGGGAATGTCCTTTGTTCTCAAGCTTTAAACCTTGCGGTCAAGGATCCTAACTGCAGCTTCTTCGTGCGTGGCATCACTTTGAATGTCTACTTCCTCCCAATGGATTATGTGAGAGGCATTCGGTTCATACTCTCTCAACATATATACATGGAACATGTTGTGTACTGAGGACATTCAATTTGGAAGGTCTAACTTGTAGGTGCATTCTTTGATTCTTCTGAGTATCTCAAATAGACCGATGAATCTAGATGATAGCTTCCCTTTATATCCAACATGCTTGTGTAATAACCCAAGTTACCCACGTTTTAGAAACAAATAAATGAGGAAAAAGTAAAAGTTAGGACCGTGGTTCCCAAAATTGAGATCATAGTTTTGCATTTTGAAGTAGGATGTTGTTGTGGGACTGAGGTCTTATGAATGGAGATCGTAGTCCTACATCTTAGATTTGTGAGGAAGAATGGTCTGAGTGAAGACTACAATTCTTGGTCAGGAGGACCACGGTCCTACAATAAAAAAACTTATAAATCTTTAGAAGGACGTGGGATTGTGGTCCTGCCATTAGGACCATGTCATGAGAGCAGTTTAAGACCGCGGTCTTACGATTGAAACCAAAAAAGAAGAAGGTTGAGGGACTACATCTAATGCACAGAAAACCCTAAGTCTCAACATGCATATATGTATATATATATATATATATATATTGTGTTGCAGAAACCTAATCACATATTCTTCCCTATAGTTGCTCACCGTGCTCACAAAAAATCCTAAGTGCGCAAACGAAACCCTAGCTATCAACTGTTCATCCCTCTTCCTTTCCATGCATACTTTGAAGCGAATTCACCAAGTTCCAGCTCTTTATAACTAGCCTACGAACGTCGATAGAGGAAGGCTATAGGAATTGTAAAAGCTTACAATGGTTACACTATTACAGGTAAGACACTAGTCTCATACGTAAAACAATATTGTGGATCATCATCATCACAATGTTCGAGGCTTCACGATTGTCTTCCACTTACGACAGACCCTAAATGCACTTGTAACGCTCAGGAGTGGCGAACAAACGGAGCAACAAATGAAATCTAGGCATAAGCATCGCTCGTGAATGGACAACGACTAATGGAGAGGTATAAAACCCTCCCGCGATTGAGACATTCACTTTTGACAGTTATAAAACTCTGCCACCTCCTAGATATTTACTTTCAAATCTTAAACTGGATATGTCACAACTTCAGTCATGAGGGAAATGCAAACGCTCAAGAGATGCAATTTTGTGGAATACCTCATGAATGTTGTAGTGTTGACATGGTAGTACCCTACACAAGCAAGAACAAACTTGCATTACCATAGTAATAGTGGTAGTATTGCGGTAACACGATAAACAATAAGTTTATCAATTTTTTGTGCACTAAATTGTAGCCACTACAGTATTTGATGGTTATGACCTATTTGCGTTATCATATATCATGTGGATCACTTAATAGTAATTTTAGGAGTTAAGAATAGTGCGAATACTTATACGAACAAGGATGTGCATGTAAAACTATTAGGTTGAGAATTTGTAACAATTGAAGCGAAAGTTAGAATGCATGGAATGAAATAACAAGTGGAAGTGACTACCTGAAACTCTTTAGCATTATTTTGGTTTGAAAATGAAAAAATGACTGTGTATATACCATTGTTTATTGTTTAGAAGCATGCTAGAAATGTATGTGTCTCACATGAATGCCTGGATGCCATTTTGTGGATTCATAGCATGCCTTACCTTGTATGAATGTTTATTATAATTTAAAATTCATGCTATCCATACAATGTAAGAAAAAATATGTTTGATGTGACTATAAGCATGATGAATTGTTTATTCATATCCTTTGCCATGTATGTTGGATATTGAAATTATGGAAATGCTTGTGGTCACTAATTTAAGATGATTGAGTGAATGAACCACGTATCGGTGTGGTGATGAGGATACTGTGGTCAGGTCCGGCATCATGTTGGGTATTTCGACCCTTAGGTAGGTCTCTGATTGAAATGGGACTGTGAGTCTATGTAAAACCCCAATCCCCGAGACTTTCAATTGGACTTAACCATAAGGCGGGCTGGGCTGGGTTACTTTACAAGTACACAACTTAACTTTCTATTTCAATTATTTCATGCCTAATGAAATTATCAAATTTAGGAATCAAATCAAATAAGGCAGTAATACAAGAGATAAAAGAAATTCATAAACTTTATTTATTTAATAAAGTGGAAAGAGAGTACATAACTCAATGTTTAAATGAAACTTTTAAAGTGGAATATTCAAAACTTGGGCAACATGCCCTTACATAGAAATTAGAAACTTTCCAAATTTAAGAAAAAACTTAACTAATATTCATGTCTTATATTCAATTTCCTGAAAAATAAGAGAGGAAGAGTGAGCACATAGCCCAGTGGATCTTTTTCAAACAATTAATTTTTTAATTTAGACTAAAAACACATTCATAATTCATACACTTGCATGTATTAGGCATTTCAAGCAACATTTTGTGTATAGTTGTAACTTAGATCAAAAGAGTTTTCAAGGCCTTTTATGTTCTTAACAAAATACCTTCTTAGAGTGAAAAAAGGCATTTTATTATCCAATTTCATTGGACTTAGGGTCTAACTTGTATTTCAAGTATTTTGGGACATCACCCATGTAAACTAATCACATCTAAAGAACATCCATAGTAACCCATATGTTCACTATGATGGTACATGGTTAATAATCATCATCATCTCATAATTAATCTCATATTAAAGAATCATAAAATAGGAGAAATAAATTTTAGATTATAAACAATCTAAAAATCAAAGCATGAATCACCCAAAAACATGCACCATATATTGAAATAAACCTAGACATGGTCCTAGGCATGACATGGACTCATGAATGCTTAAAACATGATCATGTACTAAACTGAAATTGAAATCATGATTAAAATTTTGAAATTGAAACATGGATGATTTCTGAAAATTAAACATGCAATGAAAATGGTATTAATCTAAAGAGGAAAAGAAAAGGTTTTAGAAATCACTTCCACCTTAATTGCAAGTTTAAGGAAAATCCAGCAAAGTTTCCTTTCTTCAACACTTCTAGCACTTCAAGACTACTCAAGAACACTCAATCAAACACTCAAACACTCAAGAATACCTCAAGATCACCCAAGAACCCAAAGGTTGCTAAGAAAAAGGCTAGAATAAGCTAAGGGGAAAGTGTCAACTCTTTGCTTTAGGATAAAGAATAAGTGTGCACAAGGGGGTTTATATAGATTTTTCAAGAGCACAAGGGGGACCACAATTTGGTATCTTTAATTAGGATTTCCTCACATATGACGGATAGGGTTGTTGCTCATAACACACACATAGAGGACAACTAGGGTTTTGTTAAGGATATGATGGTAATCTCTTCACATGGCACCAAGATTGGAACATTTTGGGTTTTGAAAACTTTCTTATTCTTGGTTTTTTGGTTTCTTCTTTGTGTGTGTGTGGCGGCTAGGGTTTTATGATTCACTATTTAAACACTTCTAAATTAGGGTTGCTCACATGTGCACAAACACACACACACATGGACCAATTTTGCATAATAGGGCGTGGTGCACATGATCAAAGTGTGGTGTACATGAGATCATTCTCTATGGTTTCTCATAAGTGTGGTATACTTGATCATTTGCATGGGGCATGGGATCATTCTGCATGATTCCACATAAGGGAACGTCCCATTGAGGTTGGGTAGGGCAAGGGTGTACATGATCATGGTGTTCTACCCATGTGGTTTGCACATGTTTGGGGGTGGCCATGAATTTAATAAAGATTCATATCTCATTATTTACCAAGAATTAAAGACTTTATTATATATTTTTGTATTCATAATAAAATAATGTACATTTCCAAATTATCATTTGGCTAGGGTAACTCTCATTTCATTTACTTTTCTAATTTAGACTCCACTGAAGGATATTAAGCAAATGAAACCCAAATTTTGGCCAATATAGCTGATTTTTGAAAATGTTTTCTAGTTGATTAGTTAATGGCATCTCGTGTCATTTCAGGTCGTTCTGGGTTCAAAAGATATACTAAATGGGGTTCAGATTTGCTAAATTTATCTCTGAAATGGAACCATTTTTATTTTTCACCCAAATATAATCAAATGCAATTGAATTGTTTCATTATTTTCAGTACCAGATTACACAGTATTACAACCTACCCTCCTTAAAAAAATTTCATCCTCAAAATTTGTACAAAATAAAAAATTCCTAGTGAATAGGTGTGGGTATTTGGCCTTCATTTTGCTCTCCAGTTCCCATGTAGCTTCTTCCACCCCACAATGCTTTCACAGTACCTTTAACTAAGGGTTCTCAGGCTTTGCACTTTGTGGTCGAGGATTCTAATAGTTGTTTCTTCGTATGTGGCATCATCCTAAATGTTCACTTCCTCCCAATAGATGATGTGAGAGGGGTCTGTTTCATATTTTCTCAGCATAGATACACGGAACACATTATGAGCCAGGGTCATCCGGTTAGGTAAATCCAACTTATAAGCACATTTCTCGATTCTTCTAAGTATTTCAAAGGGTTTGACAAATCTTGGAGATAACTTCCCTTTGAACCCGAACCTCTTGATCCCCTTCTGAGGAATGATTCTTAGAAACACCTAGTCACCCACTTGGAACTCTAGCGATCTCCTTCTCTTGTCAGCATAGCTCTTTTGATGGCTCTAAGTTGTAATCAACCTCTTCTGGATTAGTTTGACTTGGTTGTTCATTTCTTCCACTAAGTCTGGTCCAGTCAACACATGGCCTTCAAGTTCAGCCCAACAGGTCGGTGATCTATAGGGTCTTCCATAAAGAGCCTCATATGGGCCATATTAATCCTTGCTTGATAATTATTGTTATAAGCAAACTCTATTCAGTGCAGGTACTTGCTCTAGTTCCCTTTAAAGTCTAGAACACATGATCTCAACATATCTTCTAAGGTCTGGATAACTCTCTCAGACTGTCCATCTGTCTGAGGGCGAAAGGTAGTGTTCATGGTGAGTTTAGTACCCAACTCCTTCTGTAGACTCTACCAGAATTGTGAGGTGAAATAAGAGTCTCTATCAAATGCAACCTTACTATTTCATTCACATATAGTTTTCCTAGCTTGCTGACTTGGTCTATGGATCTAATTGGTAGGATATGAGTCACTTTTGTGAGACGTTCCACAATCACCCAAATAGTGTCTTCTCCTTTCTAATTGTTGGGCCACCCACTCACGAAGTTCATAACAATGTTATCCCACTTCCATTCAGGGATAAGGAGTAGTTGTAACATTCTAGAGGGTTTTCCATGTTTTGTTTTTAATTGATGACAAGTACTTAGAGACATGCTTAGCTATGTCCCTCTTTATTCCTCTCTACTAGTAAGTCTTTTTGAGGTTTTGGTACACCTTATCTCCACCTAGATGCATCATATGTTTGGTCTGATGACCCTCATCTAGTATGATCTACTTACTCTGTCCATTTTGAGGTACACGGATCCTATCCTTGAGCCTTAGAGTATTCTCAGCATCTATCCTGAAATTAGCATACTTACCCTGTGCAATTCCTTCTATTAGGCTAATGAGCCACTTGTCTTGTTTCTGTTCCTCCTTTATCTATTGTAGAAGATCTGATTGGCAAGACATGTTGTACAAATAGGCTTGTTTGTCATATAAGGTTAAACCCAGCCTAAAGTTCTCATCAACTAGTACATCTGACCCTTTTCTTCTTGTTGTTTGTTGAACTTTCCACTCAGAGCATCAGCCACACATTGGCCTTCCTTGGATGGTAGTGTAATTGAAAGTCATAATCCTTAAGGAACTCTATCGACCTACATTGTCTGTAACACCCCAACCCCCGTATCTTTAAGCAGTGTACATGGCCACCGTTCTTTTGACAGTGGACTTAACAAAACGGCGGGTCGGGCCGGTGCTAAATTACAAGCGACACACACTTGTTCTTTTCTTTTCAATATCTCGTGCCTTTGTATAAAATTCAAGAATACAAAATTTTCAATAAAATCAAGGCAATTTAAAAGAGATAAAGAAATTCAAACTATTTTATTCATAATAGAAAAATTGAAAGTACTAAACTCTTCAAACAGAACTAATAGTTACAGTGAAAGACTTCAAAATACTTTTTAGTAGAAAAACATAAAAATTTTGGGCAACATGCCCTAAAAATTCTAAAAATAGAATACTGTAGAAACTTTCTAAGAAACTATCTATATTCAACTGCTCCATGGATTTCATGTACCTAAAAAATAAGAAAGGAAGGAGTGAGCACATAGCCTAGTGGATCCTTTTTCGAACAACCATCTTTCATATTCAAACTTATAACACAATCATAATTCAAACACTTGCAATCATTAGGCATTTCAAACAACAATTTGTTTAAGTCGAGTTTCAGACCAAAAGGGCCTTTAATCCCTTGATGTCTTGACTAAGTAAATAGGGCCCACTTCATCAACCTGTTAGTGGCATATGTCGACATCAACCCATTACACATGGTGACCTACTAGTAGTACTTAGGTCTAAAAACCATATGACCTAACTCATATGAAAAAAACATCCATAGTGTCGTCTTGACCACTATGATGGTACGTGGTTATTATCTCCATCGTCTTAAATTAATTCTCATATCATGATCTCATAAAATAAACTTTAGAATATGAAATCAAACTAAAATTTAGAATATGCGTAGTCAATTCATGACATACTCATAAAATATGCATCATACTTTAATTTAAAAGCCTAAGCATGATACTAACATGGCATGGATGATATGATTTGTCAAACATGAATCAAAATAGAGATATTGAAATAAACATTTAAAATTCTAGAACTGAAGTTGAAAATCTTTGAATTCAGTGAAAAACACATAACAATTAACATGCCATGAATTCAAAAAAGAACAGAAGGGTGTTCTAGAAATCACTTCCACCTTCTGACGCTTTCTTTCGAAATTTTAGCAGCAATTCCTCCCACGTACTAGTGCCAATGAAGATTGCCTAACTTATTTCCCCAATTCGAGAGAAGAACTTCTCACACACACAAGAAGGGAATATGGGAAGAGGTGCTAAGAAGAAGGCTTGGAGAAAACAAGCGGAAAATTCAACTCTTATTTTTGGAATGAATGAAATTGAGAGCCTAGGGGGGTTTATATAGGTTTTCGAAGGGAGAAAATTAGAAAGTTTTGTGTTTTTCTTTGAATAAAACACCCTATTTTCTTTAATTTTGTACTTTCTAATTTTAAAGCAAAATGAGAATTTTTCAGATTTTTTTTTGGATTTTAGAAATAATTTTCAGATTTAGAAACTTATTTTTCGGTAATTTTTATTATTTTTTTTGTATTTTTCCCATAATTTTTGTATTTTCCAGTAATTTTCATATTTTAGTTTCAGATCCCTTAATCTTAGCCATCGGATTAATCTCAGATCTATCAACAAAATAGGAGCTTTTGATCTTGGTCGTTGGATTTTCTCGAGCACATCAACGGTTCGCGATTAATCCAAAACTAGTTCGATCTAGACCGTTATATAATCTTCGAGCGTAGCACGGTTCATGACCTATCAACGCGGCTATGATTTTGATCGTCGGATGATCCTCGAGCGCAGCACTGTTCACGATTAACCAACGTGGCTTTGATCTCGACCGTCGGATGATCCTCGATCACGGTGTGCGGATCTTAGTTGGTGATCAACAAATTTCGTTCTGACCGCACGATCATCCTTGAGTTTTGTATACGAATCTTTGGCCATTGGATTTTGATGATCCGGTGCACCTAGGCGTTCGGTTGGGTTTTAATCCCGTTCTTTGGATTTTGCCAAATCGATTGTGGACCGTAGGATGTATTTTAAGTTTATTTTTTTATTTTTTAGCCGAATTTCTTGCTTTTGTTTTGGATTTTTGCCAAATCTCGATCCCAATTGACTTTCTAATCCTGTTTTCGTAAAAAATTGCACATATCATTGTATTTTTGGCTATGATATCCCATGCTATGCATTATGTTCACATATTTTCTTCCAAAAATCCACTAAATTGATTTTTATTCCTCATTTGGGTAAACTATGACTTGCCAAAATTCTCATTCGTCAATTCCATATGATTTTCTATGTGAAAATTCCAATTTCATACGAACTTTTTGAGATGTTACAACCTACCCTCCCTAGAAAAAATTTCTTCTTCGAAATTTATACATATTTAGGTATTCCTTATGAACAGATGCGAGTGTTTGGTCTTCATCTCGCTTTTGAGTTCCCACGTGGCTTCTTCTACCCCATGATGTTTCCACAACACCTTTACAAATGGGATATCTTTTGTTCTTAGATTCTGTCCTCGTGGTCAAGGATTCTGACCGTTGTTTCCTTGTGGGTAGCATCATCTTGAATATTCACTTCCTCCAAGTGAATGATGTGAGAGGGGTTAGGTTCGTATTTCTCAACATGGATACATGGAATATGTTATGTGCTGAAGTCATCCAGTTTGGTAAGTCCAACTCATAAGAACATTCCGCAATTCTTCTAAGTATTTCATAGCTTGCTGACTTGGTCTGTGGATCTTATTAGCTAGAACTGGGCCACTTTGGTGAGACGATCCACTATTACCCAAATAGTGTCTACTCCTTTTTGGTTTATAGGTAAACCACTGACGAAGTCCATGACAATGTTATCCCACTTCCATTCAGGGATTGGAAGTGGTTGTAACATTCCAGACATATTTGGCTATGTCCCTTTTCATTCCTCTCCACCAGTAGGTTTTCTTGAGGTTCTGGTACATCTTATTCCCACTAGGGTGCATGGTATACTTAGTTTGATGAGCCTCATCGAGTATGATTTGCTTGCTCTGTCCCTACTGAGGTACAAATATCCTTTTCCCGAGCCTTAGGATGTTTTCAGCGTCCATCCTGAAGCCAATATGCTTTCCTTGCGTGATTCCATCAATTAGTTGAGCAAGCCACTTGTCTTGCTTCTATTCATCCCTAATTTGATGTAATACGTCCAGTTGGCATGACATATTGTAAAAATAGGCTTCTTTTTCGTTAAGGTTTACACCCAACTAAAATCTTCAATCAACTGGTACATCTGGCCTTTTTTCTTCCTCCTGTTTGTTGAACTTCCTACTCAAGGCATCAGCCACTACATTGGCCTTCCCCGGATGGTAGTATAGTTGAGAATCATAGTCTTTCAAGAATTCTATCCATCTCCGTTGCCTTAGGTTCAACTCCTTTGGGTGTAGATGTACTTCAAGCTCTTATGATCTAAAAACAGCTCAAATTTCTCGCCATAGAGGTAGTCTCTCTAAATCTTTAGGGTAAACACAATGGCGCTAGCTCAAAGTCGTGAGTAGGGTAATTTCTCTCATGGACCTTCAGTTGTCTCAAAGCATAAGCGACTACTTGTCTTTCCTACATCAACACTACTCCAAGTCCACTCAGCGAAGCATCAGTATACAGTGTGTAAGTAACACCAAGAGTTGGGGTGATTAGAACAGGAGCCGTAGTCAATCTTGTCTTCAGTTCTTGGAATGACCGTTCACATTTCTCATCCCACAGGAACTTAACTCCTTTTCTAGTCAACTTAGTCATAGGTTCTGCCAACTTGGAAAAGTCCTTAATGAACCTTCTGTAGTAGCCTGCAAGCCCAAGAAACTTCTGATTTCTGTTACTGTCTTGGGTTGCTTCCAGTTCATAACAGCGTCCACTTTCTCCAGATCTACAAAGATGCCTTTTGTTGACACTACATGGCCAAGGAACTTGACCGTCCTCATCCAGAACTCGCACTTACTGAATTTAGCATATAGCTGGTTTCTTCTGAGAGTTTCTAGTATGATCCTCAAGTGTTCTAGGAGCTCAACTTGACTTAGAGTAGATTAGGATATCATCCACGAATACCACTACAAACTGGTCAAAGTACTTTCTGAACACTCGGTTCATCAAATCCATGAAGGCAACCGGGGCATTGGTCAAACCAAAGGGCATTACGGTGAACTTGAAGTGTCCATATCTTGTTCTAAAGGCTATTTTGTGGATGTTACACTCTCGAATCCTCAGTTGATGGTATCTTGACCTAAGATCAATTTTAGAGAAATGAGTGGCTCCTCGTAATTGATCAAATAGGTCGTCAATCCTTGGTAAAGGATATTTATTCTTTACTCTAGCTTGATTCAACTTTCGTTAGTCGACACACAGTCGCAAGGAACCATCCTTCTTTTTCACGAATAATACTGGGGCTCCCTAGGGTGATTCACTCGACCTGATGAAACCTTTCTCCCTAAGCTCGTCCAGTTGAGTTTTCAGCTCAATTAGTTCTATTGGCGCCATTCTATAAGGAGGTATGGCTATAGGGTTTATTCCAAGGTGAAGTTCAATCTTGAACTCTAACTCTCTTGTTGGTGGTTTTCCAGGTAAGTCATTTGGGAACACATCTTCGTACTCACTGACTACAGCTAGGTCACCAATATTCTTCAAGTTAGTAAGTTATTCTTTAGAGAGTTCTTCGAACTCATCTGTCTGCTTCAAACAATTCAGTAAGGCTAGGGTTGGACTTCTTGGCAGTCTCCGCATATCCCCATTGATTTTAAAGATCTCCTGTAATACCTCAAAATTTTTCAAACGCGTACACGTCGCAAAAAAAAAAGTAAAATAGTCAATCAGAAATAAAGTAAATATTTTTATTTTATTTATGTGATGTGAGCTTTGGGTTAAAAACAATAATAATAATATAATATATAATATGGTATAATTAAGGAACATATTTATTAATAATAATATAATATCTATCAATAATTGCTATCATATCTACCAATAATAATAAAAGAGAATAATAATAATAATAATAATAGTAATAAAAATTTTTTAAAATTTTCTAGTTTTAAATCACGGACAAAAGAAAAGAAAGGAGAAGATGACAAAAAAAAAAATAATTGGGATGGTTGTGATTTGGATTTCTTGTTTGTCATGGTATGGAATGATTGAGGAAAGAAGAAACAGAATGCAAAGAAGAAAAATCAGGAGTTTTTTTGGAAGAAGAACCTAGAAACCACGATCAAAAAGGAAATCTGGTGGATTGGAGTTTGAAGCTCTGAAATTGTGATTTGTGGATCACGGTTGGAACAACAAGGAAGGGTAACAAACTGAAATTTGTGATTTGTCTGAAACCTTAAGAATGTTGCAAATCTGGTTGTTGTTTGGTTGGGCGAACAAAGAAGATTGGATGAAAAATCTGCTGCAATCGGAGTTGAATGAACAAATTCTGCTGCTGCCGATTGAAGAAGAAGAGAAATTGCAAAGAAAATCTTGGAAATTTCTTGGCGTTGAGTTGGGCAGTGTTGGAGTAGCTTACGAAGGAGGGATCGACGAGGAGTTAAATTGAGGGAATGAGATGATGGAGAAGAAAGAACCAGTTGCTGCAGTCGGATGAACAAGGGAAAGTGAAGAACAAAACCCTTAGCTGTCAAACGAAGATGAAAAGCAATTGAAGGAGCTGCTAGGTTGCTGATTTGAGCGAGGTGAAACGATGAATGAGGAGGGAAAACCAGAATGGGTTGCTAATTTCTGGTTTTCGACCATGGAGGAGGAAGTTACTGCAGCCGTTGGACGAACAAGAAGAAATAGTTTTCTTGCTTGTTGTCATGTGTGATTCACGGCTGGAAATAAATAAAGAAACGTTGCTGGCCGTGATAAATCAAAACAGAAGACTAGACTAGTGGTGTGTGTTGAAATGCAGAGGAAACCATTGGTTTGAACAGACGGAGAAGAGATAGAGGGCAACGAAGTTGGTGAAGTTGATTGCTGCAAATTGTGATGAAGAAACCGAGCTGCTATAAACCACAAATCGAAAGGAGATTATTCAAGTTGCTGCTGCTGTCCGTGCTGCCAAACGAAGAAGAAATCCTACAGGGAAGAGGAATAGAAAACAGGGGTGTAGCAGCAGCTACTGCCATTGTAGCAGCTGCTGCTGCGGTTGTTGCCACCGAATGAGAAGAAGAAGATGAAGTGAAGAAGAGGAGCAGTTGCATTTTGGACAAAAAAAAATAGAACGATGAAAAAGAAATGAGTGGGGTGATTTGAATTTCAGTTTGAAGATTAAACGAACAAAATAGGGGTTGATGGTTTGGAAGAAAATGAAGAACACAA
>JAJIYU010008573.1:0-17907 GCA_030144865.1 Tinospora cordifolia | reverse complement strand
ATACTATTGCCTTATTAAATTCTTAATTTTAAGTTATGTACGGTTAAATATGATCAAGGCATGAAATGACTAAAATAGAAAGTCAAGTGTGCGTCGCTTGTAATGTAACACCGGCCCGGCCCGCCGTTTGGTTTAGTCCACCGTCAGAAAAATGGTGGATGCGTCCAATGCTTAATAATACGGGGGTTGGGGTGTTACACAAGTAGTCGCTTATGCCTTGCAACAACTGGAGGTCCATGAGAAGAACTATCCCACTCACGACCTAGAGTTAGCAGCCATTGTATTCACCCGGAAGATTTGGAGACATTACCTTTATGGTGAGAAATTTGATCTGTTTTCATATCACAAGAGCTTAAAGTACATCTACACCCAAAAGGAGTTGAACCTTAGGCAACAGAGATGGATGAAGTTCTTGAAAGATTATGATTTTCAACTACACTACCATCTAGGGAAGGCCAATGTAGTGGCTGATGCCTTGAGTAGAAAGTTCAACAAACAAGAGGAAGAGAAAGGGCAGATGTACCAGTTGATCGAGGATTTCAAGCTAGGTGTAACTCTAAATGAAACACAAGCCTTCCTTTACACTATGTCTTGTCAACCGAATCTTCGGCATCAAATTAGGGATGAACAAAGACAAGACAAAAGGCTTACCAGTCTAATTGAGGGAGTTACACAGGGTAAGCATTCTGACTTTAGGTTAGATGCTGAGAATATCTTAAGGTTCGGGAAAAGGATCTGTGTACCTTAGAATAGGCAAAGTAAACAGACGATACTAGATGAGGCTCATTAGACCAAGTAAATGTACCAAAACCTTAAAAAGACCTACTGGTGGAGGGGCATGAAAAGGGACATAGCCCAATATGTCTCTAGATGTTTGACAGGTCAGCAAGTGAAAACAGAGCACAAGAAACCTTCAAGGATGTTACAACCACTTCAGATACCAGAATGGAAGTGGGACAGCATTGTGATGGACTTTGTTAGTGGCCTGCCAAGGAATCAGAAGGGGGAAGACACTGTATGGGTGATTGTGGATCGTTTAACAAAGGTAGCTCACTTCCTACCCATTTGATCTACAGATTTCGTTGGTAAACTTGGAGAATTATATGTCAAGGAAATTGTAAGATTCCATGGTGTTCCCACAACCATCATGTCAGATAGAGATTCTAGGTTCACTTCTCTGTTTTGGCAGAGTTTACAGAAAAAGCTAGGAAGCAGACTCACCATGAGCACTGCATTTCATCCTCAGACTGATGGTCAATCTGAAAGGGTCATCCAAATATTAGAAGATATGTTGAGATCTTGTGTTCTGAATTTTAAAGGGAACTGGAGCAAGTACCTACACCTAGTAGAGTTTGCCTATAACAATAGTTATCAAGCAAGTATCAAGATGGCTCCATATGAGGCTCTTTATGGTCGGCCCTGCAGATCACCAACTTGTTGAGCTGAACTTGAAGACTATGTTCTTATTGGTCCAAATTTGGTGGAAGAAATGAGTAACCAAGTCAAACTGATACGAAAGAGATTGGCTACAGCTCAAAGTCATCAAAAGAGCTATGCTGATAACAGAAGGAGACCCCTAGAGTTTCAAGTAGGAGACCAAGTGTTTCTAAGAATCAGTCCTCAAAAGGGAATTAAGAGGTTCGGATTCAAGGGGAAGTTATCACCAAGATTCATTGGACCCTTTCAAATACTTAGGAGAATCGGGGAATGTGCTTATGAGTTGGAGCTACCAAATCGAAAGTCTTCAGTGCATAATGTGTTCCATGTATTGATGCTGCAGAAGTGCAAACCAGAGCCATCACATATCATACACTGGGAGGAAGTTGCACTTTGAGACAATGCAACTTACGAGGAACCAGCAATTAGTATATTAGACCGTAAGGTACAACGTCTTAGAACCAAGGAAATTCCACTTGTTAAAGTTCTGTGGAAACATCATGATGTGGAAGAAGCAACGTGGGAGCTGGAAAGCGAGATGAAGAACAAATATCTAGGTCTCTTCACCCAAAATACTTAACCAAACAACATTGACGTGGATAAGTACAAATTTCAAGGACAAAATTTATTGTAAGGAGGGTAGGTTGTAATACCTGAAATTTTAATGACGTAATAACCAAAATTTGAGTCTGAAACACATTTTATTAGCACATATACGTATATATATATATATACATATATATTTGTCATTGATATGCAATTAATTAGTTAGCATAGAAGTATAAAGGGATATGCATTGATTAATATTAGACATATATAGAATTGTTGCGTAAATATACGCTTCTCTATTTGAATAAGAAAATAATATTTTTAGTATGATATTAATATAGAAAAGTATGCGTATAAATTATTAATTAGATATACTCATGAAAATAATATTTCGTTTAGTATGATAGTAATATATATAGAGAAGTATATGTATAAAGGAAATGCATTCATGAATAAAATATTTCATTTGGTGTGATGTTAAGGTATGCATATATAAGAAATGATAGTCCCACATTGGAAAGATAGAAACACTATTTGGAAGAGGGCCCTATATAAACCCCCCTACTCCACCCATTTCATTCATCCTAAAGACAAGAGTTGAAAATTTATCTTGCTCTTTCTCTTTGCCTCCTTCTTGGCAACCTTAGTTTTAGTTCTTCTTTGCTTGAGCTATTGTAAATAGTTTGTGAAGTAGTAGCAACGAAGTGCTACAAAGAATTTAGGAAGCGATCTCGAGGTGAGTTTCTTTCCTTTCTTTTAATTTATTATTTTGATTTAGATAATACTTGCTCGTTTGTTAGTTTGATTTTGATCTTTGCATTTGTGTCATTCAATTATCATGTTGCTCATGATCAAGAGAGTATGCTCTGTAGTTGCGTCTTGTACGATCTTATACATCAGAAATCGAAAGTCGTTCTTCCTATTTGAGAGAGTATGCTCTGTAGTTGCGTCTCGTACGATCTTCTACGTCAGAAATCGAAAATCTGTGCTTTTGTTGATTTATGATGTTATACTCTTGGTATGTTTAATTACTGTTGAAATATTTATTTACTATGCTCTTGCACACAAAAATAAGATTAAATAAGATTTCAACCACGTACCAGTACGGGGGACTTTTTGTGTTCCATGTAGAATTTGGAACTGGCTGTCAATATTGACACCAGAATGGAACGGGTTTCAAGAATGATTCCACTAGAAATGGGTTTGAGTTTCAGAATTGATCTCTCTCCCTAGATCTGGAGCACAGAGGTTATTCCCGTTTGGTCTAAATTACGACTGAATTAATATATTGGTTGAACCGAATTAATCTCTGAAAGTGTTTAGCATTGTTTGGTTGAAATAATGGATTAAATAGATTGAATGATTCACTGGGCTTTTTAGCTCACCCCCCTATTTTTCACATCTCAGGGAATTAATCAGCTTACAAAGAGATTTATCTATTGAAAGTTTTTATTTATTTCAATGTAGGGCGCATCGGCCCAACCTAAATCATGTAATTCAGCTTTGAATTTATTTTTCGCTGTAATGGATTATCGTACTCGAAATTTTCGAATGAATAAATGAAGAATCTTATTTACCATGATGTTATTTTGTACATAGACTAATGTACATGGGAACCCTAATGGATTTGGGTCCAAGAAGAAGAAAATGTAGCACGGGCCCGTCTCCCGGGCATCCAAAGATTTTTTATCAAAGAGAGTTGAACCGTCAGATGACGTGGAAGATGGGACTTGGAAGGCGGGGTGTTACAGCTGAGGCTTTTCCCTTTCTCTTTAAGGCGTAAGGCTAGAAGTTGGTTGCAAACTTTTCTTCTCAGAAGTATTACAACATGGGAGGAAATGAGACAGAAATTTCTTCAGAAAAATACTTCACACCCGATAAAGTACATCAATTGTAGGGTGAAATCAGTTCTTTTAAGCAATCCGAGTTTGAATCACTGTTTGAAGTTTGGAAAAAGTTCAAAGAGTCATTGAGGCGATGCCCACAGCATGGATACCTCCCTTGGCTTCAAATTCAGATGTTCTACAGCGGACTCACACCGCCAACTAGAGTTTTAGTAGACTCTGCAGCTGGAGGTTCATTGATAGGAAAGTCCACTACTAATGCTACCCAACTCATTGAGGATATGGCAACAAATGCACATGGTCATGGTATAGAGAAAAGAACAGCCAAGAGAGTGGGGATTCATGAAGTTGATGAAATTAATGCTTTCCGTGCCCAAATTGCAGCAATAACTCACAGACTGAACTTGGTAGAAGAGAAGAATAGTAGTGGGCACTATCAGAATCAGCAAACTCAACATGTGCAGTTAATTGCTAAAGCCAACAAGACATCTTATTCTGGAGAGGCTTTTATTGTGCAACTGAATGCTATGAATAGATTCAATGGTTACCAAGGATCAGCTGGGGAATATAATGTTCCAAAGTACTATCATCCGAGAGTTAGAAATCATGAGAACTTCTCATATTCAAACAATAGAAATGTCCAACTTCCACCCAGATTTGTGCAGCAACAACCTTTACAGGACAAAAAACCATCATTGGAAGACAACCTTGATGATATGATGAACGTGCACTCAAGGTTCTTTAAGGAGCTAACAAGAAGAGTGGACAAGAATGACAGTAGAGTTTCTGGCATTGAAATCCAAATGGGAAACATGAATGCCACAGTTAAAAGCTTAGAAACTCAAGTGGTATAGTTGGCACAAATAGTGTCACACCAGCAGTGTAGCTCATTTTCAAATGACACTCAAGTCAACCCAAAGGAGAGTTGCAAGGCAATGATGACTAGAAGTGGGAAAGAGGTAGCAAGCCCACCCTATCCAGCTAGGCTGTCCATTGAAGTTGAAGATGTTGATAGTTATGAAAAAGATGTTCTAAGGCAACCAGCTGTACAACATGAGGTGTCTCCTAAATCATAAGGGAAAACCAAGGGGATTATCATTCAAGATGGTAAGAATCTGGAGCCTTCATCATGCCATTTCCCTCAAAGGTTCCAAACGAAGAAGTTGGATGAACAATTTGCCAAATTTTTGAAAATGTTCAAGAAGATTCATATCAACATCCCCTTTGTAGAAGCTTTACAGCAAATGCCCAATTATGCAAAATTTATGAAAGAGATCATGTCTAAAAAGAGGAAATTAGAAGACTTTGAAAGTATGAAGCTCACTGAGGAATGTAGTACAATCCTTCAAAAAAAACTTCCTCAGAAATTGAAAGATCATGGCAGCTTCATTATACCATGCAACACTGGATCTGAAATCTTTGAGAAGGCACTTTGCAATCTAGGGGCTAGCATAAATCTCATGCCCTTATTAGTGTGCAAGAGGTTGGGCATGTCATAAAATTAAGCCAACTACAATTACTCTTCAGCTAGCAGATAGATCTTTGACATATCCAAAGGGTATTATTAAAGATGTTTTAGTCAAGGTGGATAAATTCATGTTTCCAATTAACTTTATAGTTTTGGAAATGGAAAAAAACTATGAGATATCGCTTATCCTTGGGAGACCGTTCTTAGCTACAGGTCATGCACTGATAGATGTACATAAGGGAGAGCTGACCTTGAGAGTAAATGAAGAAAAAGTTGTTTTAAATATCTACAAAGCTATGAACTACCCTAGTGACATGCATGAATGCAAAAGGATAGAAGTCATCAATTCTTGCATTGTCGAGGTTGTAAATGAATTGAGCTCCCAAGATGATTTGGTTGGATGTATTTCCCATTCAATCTCCTTTCCCCAACCTATGTTTGAAGATGAGAAGCTGATTGTTCTAACCTTAGAAGTAAGCCCACCAGAGCTTAACAATTTACATGTTCCCTTGTCTGATGCTCATCAATCTGAAGATTTTCGAGATGTTTCTAGGGCCATTGATTTGAAACCACTTTCTGAACATCTGAAATATGCTTATTTGGATGAAGCACAGTCCCTACTAGTCATCATTTCCTCTTTGTTAACCTTTGTCCAAGAAAAGAAGTTGTTGCAAGTGTTGAATGATTACAAGGCCGCTATCGGATGGACAATTGAAGATATAAAGGATATAAGTCCAGTCATTTGCATGCACAAGATTTTAATGGAAGACTCACATAAGCCTATAGTGGAGCACCAGTGAAGACTTAACCCAATCATGAAGGAAGTGGTGAAGAATGAGGTAATGAAATGGTTGAATGCAGGCATTATTTATGCCATTTCATATTCATAGTGGGTTAGGCCCATTCATGTTGTGCCTAAGAAAGGAGGGATCACTATGGTCACAAATGACAAAAGAGAGACAATTGCTTTAAGGACAACTATTGGATGGCATGTGTGCATTGATTATAAAAAACTGAATAAAGCCACCCGAAAGGATTATTTTCCTTTGCTCTTTGTGGATCAAATGATAGATAAGATTGTTGGATATGACTTTTATTGTTTCTTAGATAGGTACTTTGGGTACAATCAGATAGTCATTGCACCAGAGAATCAAGAGAAGACCACCTTCACTTGTCCATATGGGACTTATGCATTTCAGAGGATGTCGTTTGGTTTGTGCAATGCACCAGCTACCTTTCAGAGATGTCTGATGGAAATTTTTGCAAATATGATTGAAGATATCATGGAGGCGTTTATGGATGATTTTTCAGTGTTTGGTGCTACATTTGATGGATGTTTGTTTAATCTGGAAAAAGTTATCTCTCGTTGTGAGGAAAAGAACTTGGTTCTCAACTGGGAGAAATGTCACTTCATGGTTCAGGAGGGCATTGTTTTGGGCCACAAAGTTTCTATTAATGGTCTTGATGTCGACCGGGCAAAAATTCAAGTCATTGAAAAGTTGGCACCCCCAACTTCTATTCGAGAAGTGCGTAGTTTTTTGAGGCACACTGGTTTTTATCGCAGATTTATTAAGAATTTCTCGCAAATTACTCGGCCATTGTGCAGTTTGCTTGAGAAGGAAGCCGAATTCAACTTCACAATTGAATGTGTTGAAGCCTTCAATATACTAAAGAAGGCTCTAATATCAGCTCCTATTATGTTTATGCCAGTTTGGGGGAAAACTTTTGAGATAATGTGCGATGCTAGTGATTATGCTGTGGGAGTCGTATTGGGACCAAAACATGATAGGATGTTCAGAGCTATACACTAGGCAAGCAAAATGCTGGATGATGCTCAAAAGAATTATATTACCATTGAAAAGGAGTTGTTGGCTGTTGTCTTTGCATGTGACAAGTTTTGGTCATACATTGTGGGTTCTCATGTCAAGGTCTTCACTAATCATGTTGTTTTTCGTCAGCTCTTCACAAAAAAGTATGTGAAGCCTACATTGATAAGATGGATTTTGTTGCTACAAGAATTTGATGTAAAAGTGATAGATAAAAAAAAGTATAGAGAATGTAGTGGCAGATCATTTGTCTTGCCTATCCAATGAAGCAGCTCAGGATCCAAGGAGCATAGTGGAAGTTTTTCCTTATGAGCACCTCTTGATTATTAGTGACAATGCACCATGAGATTTTGCCAATTATAAAGCTACAGGTGCTACCCCACTAGATTTGTCCCACAGTCGCCTCAAGCGTTTCATACGTGAAAGAAAGTTCTATCTTTGGGATGATCCCTTTTTCTACCAGAGATGCGCTGATTCGTCATTGCATTCTAGAAGCAGAATTTAACAAGGTCCTTCATGATTGCCATGCTTCATTGTATAGTGGTCATTACAACCATCAACATACAGCGAGGCATGTTTTTGAGAGCGGATTCTATTGGCCGAGTATGCTGAAAGATGCCTATCAATTTGTGGAGATATGTGAAGTGTGCCAGAAATAGGGCAACATCTCAAGGAAAAATGAGATGCCTCTTACATCTTTTGTGGAAGTCGAATTGTTTGATTTTTGAGGAATAGACTTCATAGGACCCTTCCCACCATTGGATGGCAAACAATATATACTGCTTGTTGTTAATTATGTTTCTAAATGGGTTGAAGCAATGGCCACATCCAAGAATGATGTCAGAATTGTGTTGAAGCTTCTCTCTCGCAACATCTTTTCTCATTTTGGCACCCCTAGAGCAATTGTGAATGATGAAGGTACACACTTCTGCAATAAAATCTTTAATAACTTTCTCATCAAATATAGAGTGGGACACAATGTTGCCTTGCTTTATCATCCACAGACAAATGGGCAAGCTGAAGTGTCTATTTGAGATATGAAGGCAATATTACAAAAGACAGTTGGAATAAATCGTAAAGATTGGGCTCTGAAACTTGATGATGCATTGTAGGCATACCAGACAGCCTTTAAGACTCTCATTGGCATGTCTCCATATCAATTGTCATATGGAAATCTTATCACTTGCCTTGTGAATTAGAACATAGGGCTTACTGGGCAATAAAGAAGTTGAATTTTGATGTAAAGGCTTGTGAGGAGAACTGTCTACTTCAACTCGAAGAACTTGAGGAGTTCTGCCATGATGCTTTAGAAAATAACACTATCTATAGAGAAAAGACAAAGAGATGGCATGACCAACTCATTGAGAAGAAAGATTTCAAACCCAGCCAGCAAGTGTTGTTGTTCAACTCTTAACTCTGGTTGTTTCTTGGAAAGCTCAAGTCTCGTTGGTCAAGACCTTTCCTAGTTGCACAAGTTTTCCCGTATGGTGCAGTGGAAGAACAAAACTGGCTAAATGGCCATAAATTTAGAGTGAACGGTCAAAGATTGAAGATATTTTATGGATGACCAAAATAGAAGGTGGAGGTGGTAGAACCTAAGGATTGAAAGGTTGTATCCTCGTCGAGCTAACGATGTTAAACACAACGCTGAGTGAGAGGCAACCCACTGTTGATTTCTATTTTGTTGAGTTCATGTTGTTTCTATTTCTTTTTTTATTTTTCTAGGATGCATGTAGATGTTAACAACTTGATTTCATAAGTTCTCAGTATCATAAGGCTTGGGACTTAGTAAACAAAAAGAGAAAAAAAAGGGAAGGCAGTTTTTGCTTCTGCCTACCGCGGTCCATAGAATACCATATTCTGTGTACTGCGGTCTACAGAAAGAAGAGAACAACTCATTCGTGCAATTACCGCTGTCCACAGAATGATATATTTTGTGTACCGCAATCACCAGAAGATATCCCTGGAGCAGACACGCAATTACCGCGGTCAACAGAAGTGTACACTTCTATGTACCACGGTAACCATAATGATTGATTTTGGAACATTACGTGTACCAAGGTCCATAATCTTATATAAAACCACAGACTATGGTCAGTAGAAACCCCAAAATTGTGAAATTTCATGATTCACGCAATTATCGCGGTCATAAAAGCATGGACTGCAGTAATTACGTCTTTTTCAAGATAGATTGCGGTCAATTTCTGCATTTTGTTCCGAAAATTTTTGGGTTTTCTCTGTGACGGTTAATTTCTCTTGTAAATCTAAGAATGTTCTTCCTTTTCTCACCGGCAATGCCTCCTCGAGTGAAACATCCTGCTTCTAAAGGATAGCAGCCAGTACCGTCTCCACCTCCTGCGGATAGGGCACGATTTCAAATTGTTGTATCCAAATAGTGGTTCAACCTCATTCGTTCTAACTGCCATCTTATTCCAGAATGTGGTATCATTTTGATGCAAGAGGAGTGTAACATTGGCATTGATGCAGTAGTCGTTGCTCGTCATTGGGAGCGGCTAATTCAAGCACCATCAACAACAGTCATTCCTTTGGTTCAAGAATTCTATGCAAATGCGGCTAACAGAGTGGGCACTGTAGTTTGGGTCCTCAGTAAGTGGGTCCAATTTAGTTCAGTCACTAATAATGAAGTATAGGTCTCACTGCAAACTTACTGGACGAGTACTACACTCTACTACCCCGCTTCGATCTGGATGATGTACTGAAGACCCTGTGTGTTGATGGTGCTTCTTGGATTCGTTACAATGACAGGCCCATCAACTTTGTGAAAACTATTTTTAGACACCTGCCAAGGTTTGGTTTTGTCTGGTTTGCGCTAACCTTCTTCCCTCATTGGCGATTAATAGGGTAACCGTAGAGAGGGCAGTGCTAGTGTACTGCGTCATGAAGGAGCTTCTAAACAATGTAGGGACTATCATCTCCAATTCCATATGGTCTGCCATTGACAACACTAACATTGGACTACCCCATCCTACCCTCACTACAGAACTGTGCAGAAGAGTTGGAGTAATTTGGGAGCGGAGTGAACCCCTACTAAAGATGAAGGATTACATAGCAGTCAAGATGCTAACTTTCACACCAGCTAAGAGGCGCAGGGCCTCTGCAGAGTCCTTACAGCCCCCAGCTGACCCTGCCAACACTGCAACAGCTCCTGTTCCTTTTATTGGCGCGCCACCTTCCTCTTCGACTGCTGCTAAGCCATTGTCATCAGCCATACTGCCCTATGATCCTCACGCTGTTATGCATTGGTTCGCCTACATCACCTAGTGGTTACATTGCACTGATCTGACCATGGTACATGCTAATCCTCTTCCTACCTGTTGCATACCCTACATGTCTATGAGGTTGTCGGGACCCCTTCCCTAGGAAGAAGGACGAACCAACCGGCACAGTGTTCTGGCAAACCCATTCCCAAACTGAGCTCGCTCGAAACACTGTTAAGCCTCTTCACCACACCATATATATAACACTATTAGAGTAATCTTATTAAATGCGAAAACAACTAGAACAAATAAATACAGTAGAATTTTTTTTATACAAAAGTTAATTATATATACATTGTCCTCAATGTCGCAGTAGCGGAATGCCTAAGTTAAAATGTCTACAATATTTTCCTCACTTCCTATACATTATACTAACTCTCAGAACAACAAACCACGCGAGGAAACCTACCGAAGTAAACGAAGTGCGCTTGACGCAATGACCACCTTCTTCCCCTTATCCGCAGAAGAAGAACCTGAAATATAGAGTAGTGACCCAATTTTGTCCACAGCGGCTCAGTGAGTAATGTAACCTAATCTATAACTTAGAACAAGTATTCTAGAAAAGCAATGTATGAATGCACAATAAAAATAATGCGAATGAATGCAACATTTAATTAATGTTAAATCCACTATGCAGTTGTGCACCTTCCATTTTGAAACCAGTTTTAATGCAGAAAACACATAAATCAACTTGAACGGGAGAAACCTGACGGTTAGGTGTATAGGTGACGACCCTAATTTGGGTCCACAGAACCCCCCTCAGGGCACTCTATGCTAGGTGGTCACTAAATAATCTAGGGGAGCCTCAATTGATAGACCTAGCCCGACCGCACCCCCGGATGCGAAAGACACTCGTCCTCAATGCTCTACCATATTCAATACCCTAACCCGCACCTGGACATCGATATTCGTTGCACATTTTCATTTAAATCACATTTAAATATTGCAAATGCATTTCAATATGTAAGAACATTTCATTTATGATAGAATAACAAGTTAAGTGATAAATTAGAAAACACTACTCACAAGAATGCTTAGCTCCCGGTGCTCCTCTAGTAACCGATCGCGTCCCGCTGATGTTTGATCCTACGTGATCAACTTACTTTCTTAATATCTACATAAAACTTGGCTCACATTCTAACTTTATGGTCTTTGGTCAATCAAAGGATTGACTTGGTCAACTATAGTCAACTTTATCTAAACCTAACCCTCGTCGACCTGTCAAATCGATAAGGTCAACGTGGTTAATAAAGTCAATTAAGCCTTTATATTGACTCAAAATACTACAAATATGTATTGTCGACATGTGTCCCACCTTTTGTACACAATAACCAACCACTTTCATAACTTTGGCGGTTCAATACATAAATATTATTTCCTATGTTATATATTTCTCTAATAAGTATTTCATAATGTTATGCAATGTTATATAACATTTTTTCCATTATTTACCATTATCTTTACCCTATATACATTTTTTTTATCTTTATTAATTAATCCTCAAATTGCATAAACGTGAATTTAATATGTCCATTGACCTCCAAAAATCCTAATTTCAGTGTCATTAAGTTCAGAGTTTCATTCTGGACATTTTAGTAGCCACCGACTAAAATTCTAGTATTAATGGGTATACCCCCTATGCGTCGACTTTCAACTACCATATAATTTACTATGGTCCACAAGGGTACAAATAATATATATATTTGTATTCTACTCGTAAATCTGAACACAATGATATATATATATTGTATAGTTTTATTCCTAGGAAAAATATGCCCTAATTTTTGGGTCGCACAATAAATTAATGCATTTATTGAAACTATACTATAAAACTGAAATTTACAATTTCTATAATAATTTAGAATTAAAAAGGAGGTAAAAATAATTTACCCGAAATGTCAGATCTTTTAAGTGGCAACTCCTCTTTTCGTTTCTTTCCTTTTTTTCCTTTTTCTTTTCTTTTCTTTTTTCTCCTTTTTCTTTTCTTTTCTTTTTTCTTTCTTCTCTTCTTTTCCAGCTTCTTTCTTCGATTTCTCTCTTTTCTCTTGAGTGCCCAGATGAGCAAAATGAAATGAGGATGAGAATTGCTTGCTCATGCATCCCTATATATACACTTTCATGGTGTGGCCCCCACCCTCATTAAATGCTAAGATAACTTTTGTCTCTCTTATCAACTAATGCCTCATCATCTCTTATCTTCCATGAGTCATCCGGATACTCACCTCTTTATTATTTTTTTTTCCCAATACTACATTATCCAACCACCTCACCTATATTATCTTATCATTTATTAATTTACTTAATTTTTTTCATTTCCAACAATAATCCTTTATCCAACATTTTTATTTCTTCAATTATTTTTATTTATATTCCCAACCAAACAATCATTCCTCAATTAAATAAATATACACCTAATCATTTATTTGCTTCATCCATTAATATATATTTATATATCTCAATATATATACATGTAAAAATTTTATTCATTTTATTCTCCAATAACTAATAGTGATTTTGATTTCATTTTATTATTTATTTTATCTCTTATTTTCTTTTATTTATTTATTTTATTCTATTTCTTCCAACCAAGCATCTATATATATATATATATATATATATATTTATATCAACATTTATATTTGTATTATATCATCATCATGTTTTGATTTGATTGATTGATTTTTTTTTTATTATCTTAATTATTATCATTATTCATTTATTCTAATTTCTCAAGTAATACACTTATTACTTAATACTTTCACCAAAAATCATGTATTACTATTTAATACACACATTGATTAATACCATTGCCAAAAAATTTTGTATTTTTGTTTAATCATGTATTTCTCATTTATAATTTATTAATTTATACAGAAAATATATATCGAACCCGTCGACAGAATGTCCAAAAATACAGGTCGTTGCAATCTCCCCTCCTTAGAACAAATTTCGTCCTCGAAATTTACTACAATAATAAAAGATCAAGAAACGACTCTCATAATCTCAGGGAAATGACTAGCCATGTAGTCCTCTCGCTCCCATGTGTCCTGCTCAACACCGTGAAACTATCAACGTACATGTACCATCGGTATCTCCTTGTTGCGCAGTTTCTTCACAGTCCGATCAATGATAGCTACTGGAACCTCATCATATGAACAATCATCTCGCAACTCAACATGTTTCCAATCAATCACGTGCAAGGGATCGGAATAGTACTTTCTCAACATCGACATATGAAATACATTATGTACTTCTGCTAGCTGAAGCGGCAATGCTAACCGGTAAGCCACAGGACTTATCCTCTCGAGGATCTCAAAAGGTCCAATGTATCTCAGAGCGAGTTTCCCTGAAACACCAAAATGAGTCTGCCCCTTCCGAGGAAAAATCCGAAGTAGCACATGATCACCAACATCAAACTCAAGGATATTTCTCCGGTTATCTGCATAACTCTTCTGTTGATCCTGAGCTGCCTTCATGTTCTGACGGATTTGTTGGATATTCTCGGTCTACTCCTGTACAAAAGTAGGGCCAAAAACTGCTTTGTCACCAACCTCGGCCCAACAAGCTGGCGATCAACAAGGTCGACCATATAATGCCTCGAATGGTGCCATGTCAATACTCGCCTGGTAGCTATTATTATAAGCAAATTCACATAATGCTAAATGATCCTCCCAGCTACCACCAAAATCAAGAACGCATGCACAGATCATATCCTCTAGAGTCTGGATCACTCTCTCTGACTGACCATCAGTCTGTGGATGGAAAGTCGTGCTCAAGTTTACTCTAGTCTCTAACTGTCTCTGCAAGCTCTGCCAAAAATGGGACGTAAACCGAGCATCTCTATCAGACACAATGGGCACTAGGACCCCATGTAATCTCACAATCTCTCGGATATATATCGTCTCAGCCTCTCAACCGAATCTCTAGTATGAATTGGGAGAAAATGAGCAGACTTAGTCAGTCTGTCAACAATAACCCAAATAGTATCGTGTCTCTGCTGAGTCCGAGGTAATCCCATCACAAAATCCATAGTAATGTGCTCTCATTTCCACTCAGGAATAGCCAAGGCCTGTAGTAAACCACCGGGTCTATGGTGTTCAGCCTTAATCTACTAGCACGTGTTACATCTCTGCACAAAGGCTGCAATATCTCGCTTCATCCCTGGCCACCAATAAGTATGTCGAGCATCATGATACATCTTATTGGTGCCTAGATGAACGGTATACCTCGAGCGGGGTAGCTCTGCCAATATTCCCTGTCTCAGGTGAGGGTCATCCGGTACCCACAATCATCCCCTAAACCTCAGTGCACCATCACTGTCAATCGACCACTCCACACAAGAAGTGTCATCTGTCCACTCCCAGTATATCACATAATCAACGTCATGAGGTTGTACCTCCATGATCTCAATAAGCAGCACCGGCTGGGCTCTCATCTGTGCACTGATTCCAGTCGGTCGAAGTCTCGTGGATACTCATCACTGTCACATAATCAATCATCCTCCACTCTTGAAACATATCTCTAGCCACACAAGCTGTCTCGACCCGTACTCTACTCAATGCGTCAGCCACTACATTGGCTTTCCTGGGATGATACTCAATGGTAAAGTCGTAATCCTTAAAAAACTCCATCCATCTCCTCTGTCTCATATTCAAATCTCTCTGAGAAAACAAGTACTTGAGGCTCTTGTGATTTGAATAAAGTGTAAAACACTCACCATATAGATAATGTCGCCAAATCTTGAGTGCAAACACTACTGCTGCCAGCTCTAAATCATGGACAAGGTAATTTCTTTCATGTACCTTGAACTGTCTTGAGGCATAAGAAATCACTCAGTCTCCCTGCATCAAGAAAGGCCCACATACATCTGTATAGATCACCAACTCACGGTCGGGTTCAGGTAACACAAGTATTGGCGCAGATGTCAAATGACGCTTCAGCTCAAGAAAGGCCCCCTCACACTTATCTGTCTATATGAATGGCACGTCTTTCTGGGTAAGTTTTGTCATAGGTGCAGCAATCCTTGAAAAATTTTGCACAAATCTGCGATAATAACCTGCCAAACCCAGAAAGCTACGGATCTCCGTCACTGTGGTAGGTCTCGGCCAACTAATAATAGTCTCGACCTTCGCCGGATCAACAGAAATACCATCGGCTACTACCAAATGGCCTAAAAATCAGACCTCTGTCAACCAGAACTCGTACTTGCTATACTTAGCATATAGACGGTGATCTCAAAGAGTCTGCAGTGCGATCCTCAAATGTTCGGTGTGTTCCTCCCTACTCTTCGAGTAAATAAGAATGTCATCAATAAAGATAATGACAAAGGAGTCGAGATAAGGACAAAACACTCTCTACATCAAGTCCATGAACATCGCAAGGGCATTTGTCATGCCAAACAGCATGACTAGGAACTCATAGTGCCCATAACGAGTCCGGAAGGTCGTCTTCAGTACATCTTCCTCCCTGACCCTCAACTGATGTTACTTGGATCTTAGATCTATCTTTGAGAACACAATGGCACCTTTGAGCTGGTCAAACAAATCGTCAATACGGGGAAGAGGGTACTTATTCTTCACTGTCACCTTGTTCAACTGCTGATAGTCAATACACAAACGGAGGCTCCCATCTTTCTTTTTCACAAACAGCACTGGAGCACCCCAAGGTGACACACTAGGGGTAATAAAACCCTTACTCGTCAATTCCTCTAGTTGGACCGTCAATTCCTGTAATTCCTTAGGCGCCATTCGATAAAGAGGGATTGAGATGGGTTGTGTCCCTGGCATAACCTCAATAATGAAATTGATTTCCCGTTTAGGAGGCAAGTTGTGTAAATCCTCAGGAAACACATCAGGAAAATCTCTAACAATAGGAATCTCATCAATACTCGCCCGTGAAGGTCCCTCATCTATGGTGGTTAGACCAGCTAGAGTATCAATCTCATACTGAGTTGCCATTCTACCTTGGGTTCTCTATCTATTAGAGGCACTACCCTGAAAAATAATAACAGGTTGCCCTAGTATCTGAAATACGACCCTCTTGGCGAAACAATCAACGTGTGCATGGTACGCGGCTAGCCAGTCCATTCCTAGTATAGCATCAAACTCTATGAACTCTAACACCAAAAGGTCAAAAATGGTCTCCAAGTCACCCAACCTCAATACGCAACCTTCACAAATCAGGTTAAGGTAAATGCATTCCCCAGTTGCATTACTCAACATGAGCCAGGTGAGTAACCTAAGGGGTTTAAATCTCAATATGTCTATGGCGCATCCAGAGATGAATGATAAGGTAGACCCAGCATCAATCAACACATATAAGGTAGAATCTAAAATAGAAATGATACCTTCTACCAAAGTCGTGGTAGCCTCTGGATCAGGCTGTGTGATGGCCTGTGCTCTCCCTCGAGTAATAGTAGTGGTGGGTACACTGGAAGCTGGAACAAGTATAGGGCACTCATATCGCCTGTGGCCTGGCTGACCACACTGATAACATATAAATCGATGTCCCTGGATAGCCTGGTATGTCTGGGTCGGCCCATAACCTCTATGTCCAAAATCTCGACCCCTTCCTTAACCTCTACCTCGGGCCCCATACTGAGTCAGTGGTTGTCCCACCGGCTGATATGTTTAAACTGGGGTGGCAGCGATCGGGACTAAGGAAGTTGGCTGACTCTGCTCCCCTCTCGACTATCCTCCCAAGTACTTCCTCTTCCTCGGGTATCTAACTGCTCAAGCTCCACCTTGATAACCTCCTGGAGTCAATGATTGGGGCTGTAACTACTGTTGCGGTTGTACTATGGCACCTTATACTATCTGGACCATCAAGCGCTTATCTCTCCCATCAGTCTCAAACTGTAGCGCCTGCCTCTAAATGGTCTCAAGAGTAGCCTTAGTAGTTATCGATGTCGCCTACCTAATATTGGCCCTCAGCCCTCGACAAAAGAATCCTACTCTCTCCTAGTAATACTCTAATCCCCTAAGTTTATGTTCTAAATCTTAAAACTCACTAACTCCCAATGACAGTCAAATTCCCCTCATGATATGGCCACTCTCACTTGGTTCCTCTTCCTGCCAATCAGAAGCTAGAAAATTTTTGTCCATAATTCCGCTATGCTACTCTAAGTCATTCCTAGGGTTTTCCTAACTTCCGAGATTACTCTGAGGTTCCCTAGGTTAATACCAATTGTTATTCTTTAAATTGGAAAACCTTGGACTCTGATAGCAACATTGTCGAGACCCCTTCCCTAGGGGAGAAGGACGAACCGACTGGCATAGTGTTCTGGCAAACCCATTCCCAAACTAAGTGTTAGCGGACTCGCAAGTATACGAGATCGCTTGTAGTAATATCCGGAAAGTCCGGGTATCGTCCTCAGGGAATACTAATGGTGATTAAATTTTCTTTAACACTAACGTTGGTAAAGATCTCAATTTAATCAAGACAAGATTAAAAATAATTAAATTGATTAAAACTCAGAAAATAAGGTAAATAAGATGAAAATAAAT
>JAJIYU010008572.1:0-17841 GCA_030144865.1 Tinospora cordifolia | reverse complement strand
AACATTATAAAATATTTATTAGGGAAATGTGTAATATAGAAAATAGTATTTATGTATTGAACCGCCAAATTTATAAAAGTGAGTGGTTGTTGTGTACTAAAGGTGGGACACATGTCGACAATATATATTTGTAGTATTTTAAGTCAATATTAAAGGCTTAATTGACCTTGTTAATTACGTTGACCTTGTCAATTTGACAAATCGGTGAGGTTAGGTTTAGATAGAGTTGACTACAATTGACTAAGTCAATCCTTTGATTGACCAAAAATCATAAAGTTAGATTTGAGCCAAGTTTTATGTAGATATTAAGAAACGAAGTTGATCACGCAGGATCAAACATCAGCGGCACGCGACCAGTCACAAGAGGAGCATCGGGAGCTGAGCATCCTTGTGTGTAATGTTTTTAAGTTTATCACTTAACTTGTTATTCTATTATAAATGAAATGTTATTACATATTAAAATGTATTTGAAATCTTTAAATGTTATTTAAATGAAAATGTGCACCGAATATCGAGATCTGGGTGCGAATTAGGGTACTGGATGTGGTAGAGCATTGAGAACAAATGGTTGTCATACCCCGAGGTATGGTTGGGCCAAGTCTATCAATTGGGCTCTCCTAAAACATTTAGGACGAGTGGTTGTCGTACTCGGGGGTATGGTCGGGTCAAATCTATCAATTGGCTCCCTGTGATATGATATGAGTATACGCCTAACCGTTGGGTTTCACCTGCTCGAGTGGATTTATATGTTTTCAACATTAAAGATATTTTCAAAATAGAAGGTGCATGACTACATTGTGGATTTAGCATTCATTAATTACTGCACTCATTCGCATTATTATTATTGTGCATTCATACATAACATTATTTTTCTAGAATTCTTGTTCTAAGTTATAGATTAGGTTACATTATTCACTGAGCCGTTGTGGACAAAATTGACTCACTATTCTAACATATCAGAAGGTGGTCATCGCATACAGTGCATCACGTTTATTTTGGTAGGTTTTCTCATGCGGTTTATTGTTTTGAGATTTAGTATGATGTATAGGAAGTGAGAAAAATATTGTAGATATTTTGACTTAGAAATTCTACTACTGCTATATTTAGGATGTTGTATATATATGTTAACTTTTGTCTAGAAAAAATTATACCATAATTATTTGTTCTAGTAGTTTCACATTTCTTATGATTACTCTGATAATGTTATGTATAGTGTTGTGAAGAGGCTTAACAATGTTCGGGCAAGCTCAGTTTGGAAATGAATTTGTCATAATACTATGTCCGTCGGTTCATCCTTTTCCCTAGGGAAGGGGTCTTGACAATGTTAGTATCAGAGCCCAAGGTTTTTAATTAAAAAATAACAATTGATGTTAACCTAGGGAACCTCAGAGTAATCGCAAAAGTTAGGAAAACCCGAAAAATAACTTAGAGTAGCATAGTGAAATTATAAACGAAAACTTTCTAACTTCAGATTGACAGGGAGAGGAACCAAGTGAGAGTGGCCATATTATGAGGCGCATTTGACTGTCATTGGGAGTTAGTAAGTTTTAAGATTTAGAATTTAAACCTAGGGGATTAGATTATTACTTGGAGATAACTACCTTCATGTGTAGTTATCTTTTATTATAATCATTTAAAGTTGCGGTCTGCTTAATTAGGAGAAATAATGGAAGTTTAATGTTTTATGTAGACCACGATGCCTCCTCGATGTGGAAGACCACGTAGGATCCCAGAGCCGGTGCCACCACTACCTCCAATTCAGTCCGAGCAAGATCCCATCCAGAGGCTCGAGGCTATAATTAGGGCATCTACTAAAACTACTCAGGCCTAGAGAGCCTTATTGAGTGAAAGACTATATAGGATTGAAGCTAAGCAACAGAGGGCTGAGTAGTAGCACCCCCTGTATTCGTTGTACCTGAGAGAGCTGTAAACTGCGTGACGGTAGCCTCATTAAGACAGGAAGATGAGGTACTCATGATTAAAAGGTTTTTGGATTTGAGACCCAGGGATTTCCATGGGGGTCTAAGTTTGGACATAACAAAGAACTGACTTCGCAACATTGAGAAGAACGTTGAGACGTTAAAGTTGTCGGAGGAGAACCTGGTACTCTTTGCTATACATATGCTTGAAGATGATGTCGCGATCTGGTGGAAGGCCACCCGGACTATAGAGGGTTAGACTACCACATGGGCCCATTTTCGAGAATTATTCTTGAGCGCTTATGTTCCTAAGATAGCGAAGGAGCACAAGAAATTGGAGTTTCTGACCCTATGACGGGAGGACATGTCAGTAAGGGAGTATACCCACAGATTCCTCCGACTAGAGGCGTATGCACCTGAGTTAGTGGGTAACTCGAGGGAGAAAGAAGGATTCTTTCGTTGAGGACCGAGGGCCAATATTATGCAGGGGACATCAACATTTACTAAGGCCACTCTTGAGACCATCCAAAGACAGGCGCTATAGTTCGAGACTGATGGGAGAGATGAGCGTCCAATGGTCTAGATTGTACAGGGTTCCACAATACAATCGCAACAGCAGTTACAACCCCAGTCATTAACTCAGGGCAGTTATCGTGGTAGACCTCGAGCAATTAGATACCCGAGGAAGAAGAAGTACTTGGGAGGACAGTCCAGAGGGGAGCATAGTCAGCCACCTCCCTTAGTCTCGATCGTTGTCACCCCAGTTCAAACATATCAGTCGGTGGGACAACCACTGACTCAGTATGGGGCCCGAGGTAAAGGTCGAGGTAGAGACAGAGATTCAGGAAATAAAGGTTATGGGGCGACCCAAACATATCAGGCTGTGCAAGGATGTTAGATTATTTGTTATGAGTGTGGTTAGCCAGGCCATAAACAACATGACTACCCTATGTTTGTTCCAACTTCCAGTGCACCCACCACTACTATTACTCGAGGGAGAGCATAGGCCATCACACAACCTAATTCGGAGGCTACCACGACTCTAGTAGAAGGTACCATTTCTATTTTAGATTCTAACTTATATGTGTTGATTGATACTGGCTCTACCTTATCATTCATCTATGGACATGCTGTAGACAGATTGGGATTTAAGCCACTTAGGGCACACACCTGACTCATGTTGAATATTGCAGCCAGGGAGCGCATTTACCCTAACCTAATTTGTGAGGGTTGCGTGTTGAGGTTGGGTGACTTTGAGACCATTGTTAACCTTCGCGTGTTAGAGTTCCTAGAGTTTGATGATATATTAGGAATATAGTGGCTAGCCGCATACCATGCGCACGTTGATTATTTTGCCAAGAGGGTCGTATTTCACATATCAGAGCAACCTATTATCATCTTTCAGGGCAGTGCTTCTAATAGATCGAGAACCTGAGCTAGAATGGCGACACAGAATGAGATCGATACTCTAGCTGGTCTAACCACCATAGATGAGGGACTTTCACGGGCGAGTATGGATGAGGTTCCTATTGTTAGAGATTTTTCTGATGTGTATCTTGAGGATTTACCTGCCTTGCCTCTTAAATGGGAAATCGATTTCATTATTGAGGTTATTTCAAGGACACAACCCATTTCAATTCCTCCTTATCGAATGACGCCTAAGGAATTGCAGGAATTGATGGTCCAGTTAGAAGAATTGATGAATAAGGGTTTTATTACCCCTAGTGTGTCACCTTGGAGTGCTCCAGTATTATTTGTGAAGAAGAAAGATGAGAGTCTTTGTTTGTGTATTGAATATCAACAATTGAGCAAGGTGATAATAAAGAACAAGTACCCTCTTCCCGCATTGATGATTTGTTTGAGCAACTCAAAGGTGTCACTGTGTTTTCAAAGATAGATCTAAGATTTGGGTCCTATCAGTTGAAGGTCAGGAAGGAGGATGTACCGAAGACAGCCTTTTGAACTCGTTATGGGCACTATGAGTTCCTAGTCATGTTGTTTTGACAAATACCCCTGTAATGTTCATGGACCTGATGCAGATGACGGCCTTGCATGTGTGCTTGAATTTTGAAGATGAACATGATTTGCATATGATATATTTAATTTGATATGCCATGAATATGTGTGATTATACATGCTTAGAATAATGATGCATGATCTTTATATTAACATGAGTTATGTAATCATGCTCTGGATTATTGTTGAATAATTACTACTAAGCTAGATATCGTATGCTTGATTTAATCCGAATATTGTGTGATTTGTCACAAAAAAAGATATTAATAAAAATCTTAACCATGTATTGACGGGGTAAGGCTAATCGTTGAGGGTATTTCCCAACCTGAAGAAGGTCTCGCTGAGAGGGATTGTTAATCAAGTGAAGACTTCACCCCTAAGATAAGGTTTCGAATGAATGTTATGCAACAACCCGGGCTCACCTTGACGATATTGTCCCCACCTTAGCCATCACTGACTGGGTGTAGTATTTTTTTCTTGACAAGACTCGAACTTGAGTCTCTCAAAAGCGCTTGGCACAATGAGACACCCTCAAGTACACATTTAGCCCACGAATCCCCCTAGAGTCGGACCGACGTGGGATATTACAATCCAACCCCTTTGAGAGCAATCTCGTCCTCGAGATTCACACCTCTGGTACACACAGAATGACTCTGATACCATTTGTAACAACCCAGGCTCATCGTAATGATATTGTCCCCACCTTAGCCATCATTGATTGAGTGTAAGATTTTATTCTTGGCAAGATTCGAACCTGAGTCTCTCAAAAGCGTTTGACACAATGAGACACCCTCGAATCCACATATAGCCTAAGAATCCCCTTGAAGTCAGACTGATGTGGGATATTACAATCCACCTCCCTTGAGAACACCCCGCCACCCATGCCCAGGCCCACATCATCTGACGATATCTTACTTTGATATTTTTGGGCCGCTCGGAAGGCCAGCCCATGTTACGTTAGCCTTATTCCATTTTCTTTCTCTTATCTATGAGATATCCTGTGCATATATACAAAAATCTATGATGCCATGAAATAAAATAAATCATTTATTATTTAATAGAAAAATTAATGGGTTATAATGAAATGAAATAATAAATAAATTTGGGTCCACATGCCCTACAATGAGATTAAATAAAATTTTTCACATATTAAATATCACCCATGCAACCTTGATAATTAAATTCTTGAAATATTAAAAATGAAGGGTGAGCTATGAAGCCCATTGAATTATCCCAAATATTTAATTCATTATTTCTACAAAATAAAACATGCATAGTAACTACTTACAAGGAATTAAATGATTTAACCAATTTATTGTTTCATATTGTCATTAAAGACCGAAATGATATCCTCCAGCATTCCATCCCTAGGGAAAGAGCTATTATACTGAGCTTAGACCCATTGAGTGGGGTAGGATCAAATCCGAACCCTTTATTACCTCACAACCTCTGTTTGGAATGCTCACGATGCAAATTCGACCCCATGTCGGTACGTGGTTACTAATTAATCTTTTATTAATCGTAATAACATAACAAATAACTAATTAAATATAATTTAAACATTCCAACGTATAACATTACATCACAAATCAACATCTAAAATAAAACAGGGAGGATGACTTTTGATTTCTGACGTAAAAGATCGTACAAGTCGCAACTACAAAATATACTCTCTCAGTCATGAACAATATAATAATTTAAATTCATAAATTAAAAAGACATGTAAATAAATATTAAACTAATCACACAAGCAGGCATTATTTGAATCAAAATAATAAATTAAAAGATGGAAATCATTTCACCTCGAGATCGCTTCTAAAATTCCTTTCAGATTTTTTCACCAAGATCTATGTAGCACTTCGTTGCTATTACTTCGCAGGCTGTTTAGAACAGGTTTAAGAGAAAAGGGCCCAAAGATGCTAAGAAGGAGGCAGAGAGTGAACAAGATGAATCTTATCAGCTCTTACTTTGGATAAAAAGAATGTGAATGGGAGGGGGTTTATAGAGTTTTTTGGGGGCAGATTCGTGATTATTTGACATTTTTTGAATGAAAACTTTCCTTTTTACACATATTTTACACCTCCACTAGTTTTAGGGTTTTGAAAGTGTGATTTTTTAGGGTTTTGGACGTTTTTTCTGAATTTTTCCATTTTTTTCTGGCTTTTCTTTTATTTTTTTCTTGGTTTTCTTTTTTTTTCTTATTTTTTTATTTTTTATCCGGTCAGCCCAGCATGATTTCGTGTGGGCTTGGCCCATGTGCCCAAAAAGTTTTTATTATTATTATTATTTATTTAAACGGATTCATCGTTTCGACAAATTTGTATCATACGAATTCGCATCATACGATTTTTTTTAATTTATTGATTATTATTTTTTCTCATATATATATATATATATTACATTCTATTATATACATGTTATAATATATGTATACCCATATATTTTTTTAACACATAATATATTATAACCATGTATTATACAACATTATATTAACACACATATTATATAATATTATAGTTATAACCATATATTATAGATAACTATGTATATTTACATATTAATACACATATTAAATATACATTTATACTCGTCTAATATTTAATATGTGCATTATATATTTAACACATACTTGTATATATATATTTGTAAATTTTTGGATACCAAAAGTTCTCAATTAATTTTATTTATTTTATACTTTAGAATATACACAATCTATATTTAAAATTGTTGTAAATTTCTCAAAGTCGAATTGTTTTATTTAATTTCATTCATCGAATTTTATACAAATCTTCAGGATATTACATGTTATCTTTCAAAGCTAATTGTGGATAATGAGGAAAAAATCATTTCGGTCTTAATGTCAATTATAAAGAAGAATTTGTTAGAATTGCTTAATATACAAAAATGTTTCGACATGTTTTTTTGTTTGGTTGAAATAATGATTTAAATATTTGAAATGATTCACTGGGCTTCAAGCTCACCTTCCTATTCTAACATTTTCAAGAAACTAAAAGAAGGAGCCTGCGAGATGGTTTTAAACTCAAAGATTCTTTTTTCAAAAACTTTATTAAGTGTTTAAGATGGGCATGTTGACCTTAAATTTATTCTTGTAGACTTTTTAAGTCTTTTGTATAAATTTAAAGTTATTTCCGCTATAACAAATGTTAAATTTTGTAACTCTTGAATATTTTATATCAATGAATGATATTCAGTTATTGTGGATTTTACATTAAAACGAGTGATGTTCAAGTTGATCATACATCAATGATTTTCAATTGTGTTTTATGAAATATATTTTATGAGTTGAGTACTCAGGGAGTCTTATAGAATTTGGGACACAAAAAGAAATAAATAATTAACGTGATATGCGTAGTCTCCTCTCAGGTGGCCCGAAGGAGCTCCTCAAGAAATGCGCCTGCAACGATAACATGCAAGAAGGCCGACGGAATAGGACAAGTGGGGGCTGGGACGGAGAAGCGGGGTGTTACATAATTAGATGAATTCGGTTCAATTCATAAGAAAAAAAAAATAAAGAGTAAGACTAAAACCAGAGACTTCATCATCACACCTAGGATCCAACCAATTAGGAGAGGGTTTGATTACTCTTATTAATCCCAAGATATCCCTCTAGCATTTGTGGCTAGGAGAGGGTTTGATTACTCTTATTAATCCCAAGATATCCATCTAGCATTGGTGGCTAGGAGAGGGTTTGATTACTCTTAGCATTGGTGGCTATGTCTCTCTAACTCGCAGAATCCCCTACCTAACATGCACACATCAAATAATACACAAGCTGAACGAATGCAAATCGACTTAATCGCAAACACACAAATTTAACGTAGTTCGACGTATCACCAACATCTACAAGATATAAGAAATAATGTACTATGAGATAATGCAAATAGGTTACAACTTAAAGTTAAATTTATCCAAATTCCATCACACTAAACTCATATTCTCACTTCTACTTCTCATATACTCCTAGAAGGGTTTATATAAGAAAATACTCTAAATTAGTTTTTACTTTCTAATTCCTTTCCAAAATACAAAACTAACTAAATTGTCAACATTAACTAAGAAACTAATATTAAGGAAACAATTTCCAATTATAATTTTACATTGAGTAGTTTAAAGTCACTCAATAATATCTAACAAGCATTACCTTGGTGAGAACCACTTCAAATATATTACTTTATTCTCACCTCCATGTAAGTACGATGGCACACATCGGTGAACAACATCTTTATAGGTGATGTGTCTATCATTTATACTGTTTGAAATAGCTAGGTCCACATTTGTTATCGTATTTGCCAAACTCATAGATTGTTAATTTCCCCGTCCCTTAGCCATAACTGATTTCGTTTGTCATTAGGACTCATATGCAAGATCCTTATCAATTGTGCCAACTCCACCTAAAACTATGTTTTCTTGTAAAAAATACAAGTTATTCGCCTAATCTCTTTCGTCACCACCAATGCACTTCACACAATCTTTAGAATAACTTCTTCAATGGGATCTTGAAGCCCTTTGATTCAACTGCATCCAAAGAGATGATGTTTTTCTTCAAAGTTAGCACATATCGTACTTTTGTCAAATGTCTTATTGTTGCATCATGCAACTTCGCCTGAAATTTGATTATACCCATCCCTGAAATTTTACAAGCATGATCATCATCCTTAAAAATGGAACCACCATCGCTTTCTTCAAAATTGGAACACACATGTTTATTTAAACACATATAATAAGTATAAGTAGAATCCAAGATCCACTTATTAGATTGACATACAAGTGATGAATGATTCAAAACATAGTTAAATTTGTATTACCCTCAATGTGTGCTACATTAGTACTAACATTGTTCAATTAAATTTGTATAATCCTCAACATGTGCTACATTAGTACTAGCATTGTTCTTGTTAATCTTTATATAGTCCTTCTTGAAATGCCGCTTCTGATAATAGAATGTACATTCATCCTAAGCCAGTGAAAACTTTCCCCTGGATCACAATATACCAAATTGCTTTTCTTGAAATCTACCCCTTGCATCTAGACCTTTTGATTGAGGATCATTAACACAGGTCTTCTTTGCGATCTTATTCGAAAGAAGTGTAGCTGAAACTTCATCAAAATTTAAAGTCTCATTTTCATAAAGCAAAGTAGTGGTCAAGTGCTCATTTGACTCAGGAAGCAAACAAACAAGGAGTAAAACTTTATCTTTATGTTCAATCTTCTGATATTTAACAAATCTGCAATGATTTCGTTAAATTTATTGAGGTGTTCATTCATACTTGTATCTTTTTTCATTCGAAACATGTCCAACTTTTCCTTCATATACAACCTATTTGTGAGTGACCTTGTCGCATATTTTTTTTCTGACTTAGAGTAGATCGATGCTGCAAATTTCTCATGGCTGAATCTATTTGTAATCTCCTTCATCAAACACAGTTTAATTATATTGCATGCTTGCAGATTAAACTCTTCTCAATCTTCCTTTGACATATTCACTAGTCTTCTTGTTCAACCCAACAAAGTGTAACTTTGGCTATATTAAGATGTCTCAGACTTACACTTGCTACATGCCAAAACCATTCTTGCCATTAAATTTCTCTATATCAAATTTTGCATTTGATATATCAATGCTTGTCATATTAACATTTAGATTTGGTCACTAGAGAGATCTTGTCACTATGAACCCACCGCAAGAAATGAAACTAAAATCTCACTTTAATTAACTCCAATATCACAAAAAACTTGAAAATTGTTTTCTTAACTTTTCAAACCAGCAGAAATCTCTATTATTATTCCTCTCTGTTCTTTCTTTACATGATGTCGAAAGTTCCTTTTTTTAATGTTCACCGTGGCCATAACACACCAGCACACATTGCTCTGTGCACCAAACACCAATCGGCTAGACGATTCATGCACTTATAAACTGAATAATCTTTGTTTTTTGATATATGCCAATTTGTTGTGTATAGTGAAAGCGAAAACAAATTGGACAAAGTGCACACATCAAATAATAAAAAATTTGAATAAATGCAAATGAAGTTAGCTGTAAAAACACACAAATTTAACGTGGTTTAGCATATCACTTACATCTAGGGAAGATGAGAAATAATCAACTATGAGAGAATCCAAAAAGGTTACAACCTATAATTAAATCTATCCCACCTCACATAAAAATTGTTCCACATAATGCCCAAATTTTTAGTTCTACTTCTTATAAAGCTAAAGATTAGTGAATTTGTTGTTGTACATATTCAGTAACGAAAAATATTTCATCCCCAGACCGTTGTTGTATGCTCATCATTGATTTTTAATAGCAACGAAGCAAAATTTTCATTGTTAATCTAATCATTTTTGTGGCATTTATTAAACGTTTTAATGACAATATTTATATTGTCACTAAAAACGTGATGAACTTTACTGACGTCATTATTTTTTATTTATTACAAATAAATAATTTTTTTATGAATAGATTTGGTGACTAGTGAAATTCGTTAAAAATTGTGCATAATTATTAACAAATCATTTTGTAACTTAAAAGAATTGTTCACAAAATACTAAGATCAACAAAGATAAAATAAAAGGCCACTAATGACATTTAGTGACAAATTCGCATTGCAATTATTATTTAATAACATTATAGTTGCATCGCCATTAATTTTAATGACAAAAAAAACATCATTGTTTCGATTAGCCACAAAAAAGAATTCTAAATTCAAAAATGCTGCCCACAACAAAATAAATTTGTTGACAAATTATAATTGTCTTGACAAATACTTTTTTTGTCAATTGTTGTTAGCAATAAAAATCTTATCTTGTCCATCAATATATATTTTTTATTTTATTACATCCTGTATAAATATAAATATATTAAATATAATATCGAACCTATAAATATCAGCACAAGCTTTATGATAATATATTTAAAAATATATGAAAAATATAATAATATTGATGTCATGAGTCACATAATTAAATTACCACTCACAATAAGTTTAGCTATTCAACATTAAACAAATACATGTTTAATAAATAACAGAATATCTAAAAGAAATTTGGCAAAGTATCTAAAACATCAAGAAAATGTTCAAAATTTTCAAATTAATAATCATTTTAAAGGCTTAGACCTTTCATAAAAAATGAGGCATGCATAAAGTGTGGTAAGTCTCTTGCTTTTTAAAAAAAGACAATACAAGTATTTAATTTATATAATCATAAAATTTAAATAAAAATATTTCAATTTGTAAGATATATAAAAAAAACTAATACACATAGATTAATTTATATAAAAAAATGAATAATTATTTCAATCAATACCAGTAGAAAATTACTCCAACTTTGATTTATTATTTCAAATGTAAAAATATTATAATGATATACCTAACTATAATGTAATAAACTTTTTAAAATAAAAATAAAGAGATTTAAGAGGATTAAACTATATGAAGCATACTCCTATAATATTATGATTGTACCATTTTAAAATTCATTAAAAATTGATGAAATATAGTAAAATAAATGCATTAAACGAATATTATACTAAATTAAAACAAATGATGCTTACTTAATAATGATCAATTCTCAAAATCTAGTGATTGAGTCGTGTCAATGTCTGGTGGTATGAATATTGTTTTAATTTTTGTCAAAGCCCCCTCAAATTCTTTGTGACGACTTTTTAAAAAGTCCTTCTTTGCAACCAATTCTTTGTTATAAGCGATCAACCCATCCATCTTTTTTTGGGATTCTTGATACATATGCTTCATATTATTTGTTGGTGGTACATTTGATGGAACTACACATGGAAAAATACGTGGCTTTGGCTTTGGCACATGTCCTAAATTCCTAATATAACCTGATTTTGACCCCAATATCTATTATAAACGATAATTAATTAATGAAAACATCACACTAAATTTAGAAGCAAAATTATATGGTATGAAATTTACAAATTCTACAATAACATCCTCATTACTAGGGTCGGTGTTATCTCCAGTTTCAACTTGTTGTCGTAATTCTTCCCCTTTTTTCACCATTTTTCTCTAATAAAAATATAAATTGAAACTAAAAATATACAAGTCTAATAATTTGTAATTTCCAATACAACCAAATTATAAAAAAATATATATAACATCATATATTTGCATACATAACTCATAACATTTAAATTAAACAAATTGTAACAAACAAGTTCAAAATTGAGTAACAAATAATTGATCAAAGCCTTTGTTTAATGACAACTAATTTTCAAAATCTCGTTCAACTTAATGATCTTAAAAAAAAATTGAATCTTTCACAAAATTAAAGATACACTAAACTACATAATAATAACAAATAAATCACACAAAGCTCTATCATATCTCAATGTTGACAATAAATTGACTTACATGGTTTCCTCAGCCTTCTATAACAATCAAGTCTTTTTCTTCTTACTTTTATAACGTTTTTCGTAAAGATCAATACAAGATAGTTGATTTCCAGTCTCAGTATTACGCTAAAAGAACCACATATCATACATTTAATTAGATCATTTAATTTCAAAATAAAATAAATTATAAATTACTTACGTTGCACTATCAAAGCCATCAGAAAGATCGTGATCCAACACAATGTGGAATGTTTACCTTGGCTCTATTTTTTGCATTTGTTGCACACTTTTTCTACAAACCAAAATATAAATAATTACAACAATATTTGATTGACGTATTTGAGCATTTAAGTAATGTTAGATACATATCTTATAAGATTTTTCATTAACAAATTTATAACACCACTCTCAATCATTCTCATTTATATGAGTCATTTTGTCATTACGATATTTTGTTGTATCTTCTAATGATTCAAGTGACCAAAACAAATGTCGAAGTTCATTACGGCAATTTTTGTACCTTGTCGCCATGTTATCATCGATGCATTTAAATAAGTGAGGAACTGATAAGTCAATGTCAAATTTGTTTTATACAATAAAAAAATTTCGTGATGCAATTTTTTGTCATAAAAAGATACGTTTTAAAAATGAAACATTTGATGCTAAATATTTTGTTACAAATGCACGCTCATTAACGATGATAAATCTCATCACTAAAAAAATGCGTCACAAATATATCAATTTTTTATCATACATTATAATTTTATGATAAATACATTGTGCCACTATTGATCATTTTATCAATAAAATTTAACTTCTTACAAATATTTTCCTCATTTCCTATACACTATACTAATTCTCAAAACAGTAAACCACGTGAGGAAACCTACCGAAGTAAACGAGGTGTGCTTCACGCAATGACCACCTTCTTTCCCTTATCCGTAGAAGAACAACCTGAAATATTAGAGTAGTGAGCCAATTTTGTCCACAGCGGCTCAGTGAGTAATGTAACCTAATCTATAACTTAGAACAAGTATTCTAGAAAAATAATGTATGAATGCACAACAATAATAATGCGAATGAATGCAACAGTTAATGAATGCAACAGTTAATGAATGCTAAATCCACTATACAGTTGTGCACCTTCCATTTTGAAACCAGTTTTAATGCAAAAAACACGTAAATCCACTCGAACGGGAGAAACCTGACGGTTAGGTGTATAGGTGACCACCCTAATCTGGGCCCACAGAACCCCCCTCAGGGCACTCTGTGCTAGGTGGTCACTAAATAATCTAGGGGAGCCTCAATTGATAGACCTGGCTCGACCGCACTCCCTGATGCGACAGCCACTCGTCCTCAATGTTCTACCACATTCAATACCCTAACCCGCACTTGATATTTGGTGCACATTTTCATTTAAATCACAGTAAAAGATTGCAAATGCATTTCAATATGTAAGAACGTTTCATTTATGATAGAATAACAAGTTAAGTGATAAATTAAAAAACACTAATCATAAGGATGTTCAGCTCCCGTTGCTCCTCTAGTGACCGGTCGCGTCCCGCTGATGTTTGATCCTGTGTGATCAACTTACTTTCTTAATATCTACAAAAAACGTGGCTCAAATTATAACTTTATAGTTTTTGGTCAATCAAAGGATTGACTTGGTCAACTATAGTCAACTCTATCTAAACCTAACCCTCGCCGACCTGTCAAATCGATAAGGTCAACGTGGTTAACAAAGTCAATTAAGCCTTTATATTGACTCAAAATATTACAAATATGTATTGTCGACATGTGTCCCACCTTTGGTACATAATAACCAGCCACTTTCATAAATTTGGCGGTTCAATACATAAATATTATTTCCTATATTATATATTTCCCTAATAAGTATTTCATAATGTTATGCAATATTATATAACATTTTTTCCCGTTATTTACATTTTTTTTCTATCTTTATTAATTAATCCTCAAATCGCATAAACGTAAATTTAATATATTTATTGACCTTCAAAAATCCTAATTTCAGTGTCATTAAGTTCAGAGTTTCATTCTGGACATTTTAGTACCCACCGACTAAAATTCCAGTATTAATGGGTATACCCTCTATGCGTCGACTTCCAACTACCATATAATTTCCTATGGTCCACGAGGGTACAAATAATATATATATTTGTATTCTACTCGTAAATCTGAACACAATGATATATATATATATATATATGTATAGTTTCATTCCTAGAAAAAATATGCCCTAATTTTTGTGTCGCACAATAAATTAATGCATTTATTGAAACTATACTATAAAACTGAAATTTACAATTTTTATAATAATTCAAAATTAAAAAGGAAGTAAAAATAATTTACCCGAAATGTCGGATCTTAAAAGTAGCAACTCCTCCTTTCTTTTCTTTCATTTTTCTCCTTTTTCTTTTCTTTTCTCTCTTGATTTCTCTCTTCCCTTATTCTTTCTCGATTTCTCTCTTTTCTCTTGAGTTCCCGGATGGCAAATGGAGGAGTGAATGTGAGAATGAAGGATGAGCAAGAAGTGAACGGGAGAGGGGTATTTATACCCAAGAGTTGGGGTAGGTCCCACCTACATTAAATGTAAGGATAAATCTCCCCATTTCAAATCTACTCCCCATTTCTTCTTATCTCCCACGTAATCTCTTCTTTTTTCTTTTTTTTTTTCTTTTTTCTTTCCTTGATTATCCATGACTCATCAAGATATTCATCAAGTTTCTAATCATTTTTTCCAATACTACATTATCCAACCACCTCACCTATATTATCTTTTCATTTATTAATTTACTTAATTTTTTTCATTTCCAATAATAATCCTTTATCCAACATTTTTATTTATTCAATTATTTTTATTGATATTCTCAACCAAACAATCATTCCTCAATTAAATAAATATACACCTAATCATTTATTTGCTTCATCCATTAATATATATTTATATATCTCAATATATATACATGTAAAAATTTTATTCATTTTATTCTCCAATAAATAATAATAATTATTAATATTTATTCTAATTTATCAAGTAATACACTTATTAATTAATATTATCATAAAAAATCATGTATTACCATTTAATACACACTTTGATTAATACTATTGCCGAAAAATTTTGTATTTTTGTATAATCATGTATTTCTCATTTATAATTCATTAATTGATACAAAAAAATACATGTCGAACTCGTCGATTGAATGTCCAAAAATACGAGTCGTTACAACTATCAAGTGTTCAAATAAAAATATCACATTCGTCAATGAACTTAAATTGTTTATGTTTAATATTGACATCATTTTACAATTTGTGGTATAAGATTGTAATTTGTTAAAAAATCAATAAACACTTTTAATTGTCATAAATATTACAAGCAATATTCATTTTCATTCAAAATTTTACACATATATTGAATTTATGATATTTTTCATGTACGAGACATATTTATGTTATTTTATTATAAATTTATATCGAATATATTCTCCTTGAAAAATGTTTAATTATTCAATGTATCTCTTCAAGAGATAATTACGTCTCCGGATACTCACATCATTAATTTATTTCATTATATTAAATATTTAATTCTTAATTAATACAACATATAATCAAAATATTATTTTATTCTTCTTCAGGAATAATTCGAATATGTCTTCAACTTGAAGAAAATTGTGTCATTTGATTTGATTGATCAATTACACTTTAGGCATGTCAAATTTTTACAAATAATTTGTGCATCAATTAATTAATTTATATTTGTACACAATTGAACTTGTAAACTATTAATTGGTTTTCAACTTCTCATTTGAGATTCGTATTCATATAACCTCATATTGTACTAATAATTGCATATGTCATTATCTCAAGATTAGGTTTCTTCTCCCTAATAACAATAAAATTATTTCACTAAATAATATCCAAAAAATTATTCCCAATCACTGTATATTTTAATATATTAAACCAAGAAGAAAAAGATAATTGCTCTTAAAAACAATTATTTATTAATTTACAAGTTGTTTTTCAAAAACAATTATTTGTATATTTACTCATTTCTCTTCGAAAGTAAACTTTGCAATTTGTCATTACAAACATTTCACCTTTTTTTAATATATCAATTGTTCATCATGAGCCATCAATAATTTTTTAATCTAAATATATTTTTTAATGAGATATTGATCAATCATATGGTGACATTATATATCAAACCAACATTAACTTATCTTATACATAATGCAAACAATTCATAATCTATAATTTTATATGTTATAATAATGACATTATTCAACTTTAGAGAAACAGTAATAGTTATAACCATGCTGTAAAAAACTGTAACCATAATTATAATTCTTAAAATGATTTTAGTTATGACATATGTCATACAAAGTATATGAAAATGTAATTTTTCATTGCCTTTTTTTTCACATCATACTTCAATATTTTAATATAACCATCGTCAAATAATATTTTTCTTTATTGTAAATATTATACTGTGACACTTTATGTAACACCACGACTCTCAATTAGACCTCTCGTCACGTGCTATAGGTCTAGTGCGGAGATGCACCTCCTTGGCAGAGATGTCTCACGCTCGGGTTGTTGCTCGTTGAAAATCAGAATGCTACTTAAGAATATTCTTGTCAAAATCTTTTTCTTCAAATTCAAGTTCATAATAGACAGTTCTAAAAGAAATACATGGAAACACACTTCGCATAAAATAAAAGATCAAAATAACTTTCCACTATATTCATCGAATTTCCATAGTTAGACAAAACAAACTAAAAACTGAAAATCATAAATCATAAATCACAAATCATGCAGTAGAATCACTTCAAAAACTTTTGTTAATGCTGTAAATGTTAAACATATAATGTCGATCAATGGTTACATTAAAACATTAAAATACTTTTCAAGTCCAAAATAAAACAAGATACATGTAGATTAGTTTAGTAAAAGATATGGTTACAAGATTTGTTTGTTCGACCTATAACAAAATGAAAACAAAACTAAAATGTGTAGACCATTATACAAAACTCATCACTACACTATTCTAATTGATAGGACTATCAATGTACTCCGCTTCTGCAAATATATAAAAAATATAAAATAAGGATAAGCTTAAAAGCTTAGAGGATCATTCCCACACATCATATATATTATACAAATTAAAATTCAAAACATTATAAACACTTGCAAATATTAGGTGTTCAAACATTCAATTGTTTTGATTGTAATCAAAGATCAGAAGAGTGTTGAAATGACTCTTGGTATTTCCTGTGACCTGAAACAGAGATAAATCTCAGGTAACGCCTAAAGCTGGTTACTTGTCAGAATCACAATCCAAGGGAGTGTACTTATTGCAACGTTGTACCGGCTCTCAAGGACTTCTAGCTATCGTAGGTAGCTCAAGGTTCAGAATACCCACGTTTTGCCTTATGGCTCAACAATCTTAAACAGTGACATATAGAAGATCCCACCTCGATCCGCTTCAGGCTCGTTAATCGATACGTGGATTCT
>JAJIYU010008571.1:0-17945 GCA_030144865.1 Tinospora cordifolia | reverse complement strand
TATATATATATATATATATATAGAAACTAAAGTTCAAGGTAAAAGTTATCAATTTGTGTATGTGAGCTCACAGAAGTTATATTTGGGTAAACTTGTCCACTTACATATATATGCTCCAATAGTCTAATTTGAGGAAGAAATAATGAATTTGTTAATATAAGCTTACTAAAATCCTTTATGGGTCTGAAAGTGCGAATTTTGCACATATAGGTCATTTAGTTCTAGTTTTGTATTAAAATTATAAGGTTGTTGTTTAGAATAGACAATGAAAGGCCTACATAGCATGAAAGTCTTGAAAAAGTTAGTATAAACACGCAATAATTTCTTTTAGAGTAAAATTAATTTTGAATTTCTTTATATAATTTTAAATAAGCACCTGAGAGTCTAGTTTGAGGTAGAAATTATGTTATTTATCTAAGCTCATGAAAATCAGTTATGGTTAAATTTGTTAATGATGCACGTAAGTATGTGGAAGGCCAATTTTAGGAAGATTTTATGAATTTCATATATAAGTTAATGGAAGTTTATTTTGGGAAAACTTGTTGAATTATGTACATTAGCTCACAAAAGGCCAATTTGATTTAGAAATTAGGAGTTTTGTTTCTATAAGCTCACAAAACATAAGCCCTATTTAACATAAAATTTGTGAATAATTTTATACAAGCATACAAAGTCTTCATTTAGGTAAACATTTTGAATTGCCTTACAAAAGCACACAGATCTAGTTTATGGTAAAATTTTATGAATTTATTTGTGTAAGTGCATAAAGGTACAACTTTACATGAACTTTGTGAAATATGTATATTAGCTCATAGATGTCCAATTTGAAGAAGTAAATGCAAATTTGTTTATCTAAGCGCCCAAAATGCCATTAGATCATAGAAAATGCTAATTTTCTTTACATTCACTCAAGTCTTATTGAGGATCAAAATTATGATGTCATTACAATAACAAACAAAAGCCTTGTTTAGGTTAAAAATTTTCTAGTTCCTTATGTAAGCACATAAGAGTCTTATTCACAGTAAAAATTATGAACTTGCTTATGTAACCACACAAAATTCAACTTTGGGTGAACTCCTTGAATTATGCATACAAGCACATGAAGGTCTAGTTCAAAGTATAGAAATTATGAATTTTTTAAACATTGTATTAAAAACACATGAAAGGCCAATGTGAGGTAGAAATTATGAATTTGTTTATGTAAGTTAATGGAACTCCTTTGTAGGATAGAATTTGCAAATTTTGTTTATATATAAGCTCACTGAAGTCCTATTCTAGGCCTTCATAAACACGAAGAATGGAATGAGGAGGCGACCATCGGATGAAGAGAAAGGAAGCTTACTGGACTAACGACAAAGAGACACAGGAACATAACAGGAGAAGCACTAGGAACATGACAAGATTAGGGATAGGGAGGGGGGATCGCCAGGTGGCAACAACAAGAACATGGAGTCAAGTTCTCCAACATGGTTTACAAGACACGGAAGATAACGGATGGACAACAGTGAGGCGAAAACGACAAAGACAACCAAGAAAGACCTCACTTGACCACCGAAAGATGCCGATGGAAAGGCTATGCAATAGGAAGCGGGATAAAACAGAAGTTAATGCTAGTCAAAGCAATTAATCTCTTGTCTGAGTTTCGGCAAACAGTGAGTGGAAATACGCATCATTCCCTACGAAGTTTAAGTATTTCTTCATATGCTACGCGAAAAAGGCAAGGAAGTTTTATTGCAGGAGGTTACGAAAACTAGAACCTATTACATTGCAATCTACAAGGAAACACTTAAGTGGATAAAGCACCAACTTAGGAAGCTCATTGACGGTGAACCAGGCAGAAAAAGCACGATCGACATGTTCAAAAGCAATAGTTATACAACAATCATGGAGGTTGTTGTGAACGACAATGGAAGGTATCTGAAGCTCGCTAAACTGGCCAACGGGTAGCACCAGAGTGTGAAAATACTAGAAGAAAGAACCATGAAGGCGTGGCGAAAATTGTGGAAAGCACTAGACCGAGTAGTCCACGAGACAGTGGAATGTAGAACTAAGCGCCGAGAGGTATCCAATAGGAAGGAGGAGGAGGAGGAGGAAAACGTTCAAGTGGTTGGGGAACGAGCAGGAGGATATCAAACAGAAGAAGACTCGGAGAGAAGAAGAATCGGAACAAACGGGATCGCAACATTGGAGATAGACAAGCCCAAAACCAACGTAGAGCAAGAAGGGAAGGACAACGACCCAGAAGAGATGCATGGTTCTTGATCAGTAGAACTGACGAAACACCCTGGCCGACGATCGAGAGGTCTATTAGACAGAGGTTGAAGAAGGAAGTTAACATTCGAAAGCTGGATGTTGTGAGAGGACTACTAGTATGCCCAGATTCAGATACGAGACTACTAAGAGTGGAGACATTCCAGACTTTTGGGGGGGGGGGGTTTACATAGAGGAATGGATCGAGGCGATGGCACACCAGGGAGGACAAGTTGCTTGTCAGGAAAATTGTATGGGAATAAATCAAATATGGAGATGGCATTCATACGACTGAGAGGACACATCCCTGGTTTTCTCCCAAAGGAATTTGATATATATGATGACGAAGGAATTCAAGAGCTCCGATTGGTGGAATTGGAAAGAAATTGGGGGTTGGAAGTGGATGAATTGAGCTCCCAAATTCTGGATCAATTTGCAACAAGCCACCGCCCCGAAAACTTTTTCGTCAGAAAATTTCATTTCAGCGAATAGAGCAGCGGTGAAATTCAAATTATGGAGAAGAGTGACAGTTACGGGATTGAGGACGAGGTGGGTGAGCCACCAGCCGGAACAGTGTCAGACAAACTGCGGATGGAACGGGATGTCGGCTACAAATGTCAGGTGGCTAATGATGGCAGGAAGAGGCGCAACGCTAAGGAAGGACGGTAGGCCATGTGGTTAGAAGAGACAAAATTTGATGGCTATGCTCACAGAGTCGAATGGAATAAGATGGGCTGGGGAGGAGTGGCCTGAGAACCAGAAACTGATAAAAAGGCCGAGCAAGATGGTGACCCAAAACAAAGGAATGGATTAACTAGATCCGACCCAGTATACAACAGAGCCACAAAAGTAATTTCATATATGCGACTTATGGCCCAGACTAGGCTTTGACGGATGAAGAGGAAGCCCAAGCGTGGAGATCTTCTAATCAACCACATGTGAACATAGGCATGGGCCGAAAAGGAAAAGAGAAAATGGCTTATACCCAAGGCATTAAAGAAGGCTATGAAGGAGAATTGGACAGACTTGCAAAAAAGACAAACCTAGGTGGGAAAGAAGTGAGACCCACTTGGCCTAAGCATATCTTAGTCTACAGAAGAAAGGTGCCGATAGAAATCAATTCGGGACTTCAAATAGATGGGACCAAGGCTCTCAATCAAAAGCAGTGGAATTTGTAGACAAGAAAGGAGGAGGCCATGACACAGATATCGAACGAGTCTTTGAAATGACCTGCCAAGAAGAGGACGCCGCCGGCTGGAAGATGAAAGAGAACGAGGATTTCTAATGGCCAGTAGGCAAACCCTCTGTATAAGGTATGCCCTCAGCCTCTAAAACTCTATTCTCTTCCTTCCCACTCTATCACCTTCGATGACAATAAACAACCAGCCATAGGCCAGTTGCAGATACACCAAACTGAAAGGAAACGATGACAAGGAATGGTAGTTCATAGCTGTATATAGCTCATGCGAGAACCAAGATAGAGAAGAATTCCTCATTAAGTTAGCAGCAATCTCAGCTTTTATCGAAGGCCCTTGGTGCATTGGGGGGGACTTCAACGTTATGAGAAATGGAGAGGAAAAGATCCAAGGCGAGTACACTTCAAGACAGATGCACATTTTTGAAGACTGGATCCAAGACATGGATCTTAAGGAGCCGGATATGAAGAATATCAAGTTCACCTGGAGCAATGGTAGAAACCCTCCCACTCTGTGCGAGCTGGATAGATTCTTGGGCAATGTTAACTGGTGGGAAAAATACCTAGACCAGTGAACGTGGAGAATGGAAAGGATCGTTTCAGACCATTGGCCCATATTTTTGGACACAACCAATATTAGCTGGAGTCCAACACCTTTCTGTTTCGAAAATGAATGGCTACATCAGCCTAATTTCAAAGAAATTCTGGAAAAGGAATGGCCCACCAACAGCTAAATGGGATGGGTAGGGCATAAATGCATGACAAAACTTCAACATCTGAAGGACAAACTAAGATGCTGGAGCAAGAGTCAGCAACCCTAGGAAAATCTATAGCTTCGGGTCCTAACCCAGAACCTCAGACAGCTGGATTTATCTTTGGAAAACGGGGACATAAGTATGACTCTAATGGAATCAAGGATAAAGACTATTAAAGAAATTCACCAATTGGAGTGTTGAATAGAGAGAAAGGCTCCACAAAGAGCTAAGTTAAAATGGGCTAAGGAAGGAGATGTTAATTCTATGTACTTCCACAAAATTTTGACCTTGAGAAAGGCTAGAGTAGCTATAAACCGCCTGGAAGATAACCAAGGACAGGTGATAGAAGAGAAAGACCAGATAAGAGAAAGATAATAAATCATTTTGAGTCGTTTTTCAAAGAACCAAGAAACAAAAAGTGGGGCATAGAAGGTCTGGAATGGAATGCGATATCAGAGGCAAAAAGCCAAAGAGTGGAGAGACCTTTTGAAGAAGAGGAGACCAATGAAGTTGTGTTCAGCTATGAAGGAGACAAAGCCCCAGGACCAGATGGCTTTACTATGAAATTTTTTCAGACAGAATGGGAGATAGTCAAGAAGGATGTCCTTGAGTGTTTGAATGAATTTCATCAAGATGCCATCATTAACAAAGGGGTAAATGAAACTTGCATCATTCAATTCAATAATGATAACGAACTTTAGACCTATAAGTTTGGTCACTAGTGTTTACAAGATTATAGCCAAAACACTTGCGAACAAATTGAGGGATGTCCTGCAGAGCACAATTAGTGAACTATAGATGGCTTTTGTTAAGAATAGACAGATTTTGGATGCGGTTCTAATTGGTAACGAAGTGGTTGAAGATTGCGAAGTGAGGAAAGAAAAATGCATTCTGTTCAAAGTGGACTTCGCAAAGGCTTACAATTCAGTCAGATGGAGTTTTGTGGACTATGATCTAATGAAGAAAGGTTTTGGGGAGAAGTGGAGGAAATGGACTAAGGGTTGCCTAACTTTAGTCACTTACTCCATCCTTATAAATGGTGGGCCAAGGGAAAAGTTTGAGAACCAAAGGGGATTGCGTCAAGGGGATCCTATTTCTCCTTTTATATTCACCTTAGTGGCAGATGTACTCACAAGAATCATGGAAAAGGCAGGGGTTAAACAAAGCATAGACAAACTTAAAGTAGGGAGAGAGAACATTTACCTAACCCATCTTTTATTTGCAGATGACTTTATTTTGTTTATGAAAAGTGACAGCAAGGAGGCAGAGTGATGATGGACGCGTTAAAAATATTCTGTCTAATTTTTGGGTTATCCATAAACTGGACAAGAATTAGGCGGTCAACATTAATATGGCCGAGGCAGAAATTAAACACATAGCAGAGATCTTGGGTGTGCAGGTTGGGAAATGGCTAGTAAATTATCTAGGACTGCCTTTGGGAAGAGGTCCCAAATCAATGAATTTTTGGACTGCAGCTGTTCAACGTGTTGAAGGCTGGAAAGGGAGGGGCGGGGGGGAGACGTCTCCTTCTTCTCAAATCAGTACTGCAAGCTATGCCGACCTATTTCCTGTTAGTGTTCCGAATACCCAAAGGTGTAGCGGATAGAATGGAACAAAGCATGAAGAGGTTTTTGTGGAAGCAGGAAGGAAAGGAGAAAGGTCAACATCTGGTTAACTGGGAGCAAGTTTGTAAAGAAACCCAAAAGGTAGGATTTGGGATGGACAATATCATGAAAAGAAATACGAGGCTGATGGGGATGTGGCTTTGGAGAATGTATAAACAACCGGATGCTTTGTGGGCTAGAATGATCAAAAGTATTCATGGCAGCAAATGCCGAGGGAGAGAGGTGGGGATCAATCCAAAAAGTAGCAAAAGATCCCCTTGGAAAGCTATTGCAATGTTGCATCCGACCTTTAGAACTCACATAAGATGGAAGGTGGGCAATGGCAAGGGGGCCCAATTTTGGGAGGACATATGGTGCGGGCTAGACAACCTTAAAAATAGGTTTCCAGCTATATAAAACGTGTCAAACATGCACAATATGCCTATTTCTAACTTTATTCAGAACTCAAAGGAACAAGGGAGGAATAACTTGGCATGGAATATGCACATAAACAGGAACATTAGGGACTCCCAGCTACAAGAGATTATGAAGATCATAAATATACTGCACAACATTCAGCTAACCAAAGACGAAAATCACTTTACAGTGAAATCTTTCAAAAGGATGTTGGACAATGATGGGACAGTGGCCATTAACCTACAGCAAACCAACATTATATGGAAGACAAAAGCCTCAACTAAAGCCAAAATCTTAGCTTAGCTCATATCCCTCAATAAGGTAAATACAGCTGACAATTTACAAAGGAAAATGCCAAACCAATATATGCAACCGTTTATGTGTTGCTTGTGCAGGAATGCCGAAGAAACATCAAGTCACGTTTTCAGGCACTGCGCTTATCTGCCAGCAATATGAACCTCTGGACGCAGCAATGTCCAAATATCCATCCATTGATGATAACAACAGAGGGTCAGGAGGAGCAGCACACGCCGAGTATGGAATTTCACTACTACAAGAAGATTATTACTCTTGCAATCTAGTACAACGCTTGGGAGGAAAGGAACGGAAGAGTTTTTACCAATACTTGTAAAGATGCCAATAAGACATGGGAACGATCTAAACTTTTGTTCTGCTCTTGGATTTGTACAACCAAGCTTAGTAAAGGTTAAAGTTTGGGGGTTTGGGTAGATAATTGGCACAATATTTTGTTTCAGATGTAATTGCAACTTATCGGATTTCTCATTTGGTAGTTGCCTTCTATTATTAATATAATATCTAGTTTCTTTTCAAAAAAAAAAATTATGACATTTCTAACAGTTCGAAAAATCAAATGTACTAAAGAAGTTATGAATTTGTTCGGATATGAACACAAAAGTTTGCTTAGAATTGAAGTTATGAATTTCTTAATGTAAGCACAAGAAACCCTAGTTTTAGGTAAAAAAAAAAATTTGAAGTTTTAATATGAACATATAAGACCACTTAGGAAAAAATTACAAATTTGTTTATGTAAGATCACAAAAGTCAATTTTGGTAAATTTGCTAAACAATGTATATAATAAGCAAACAGAGGGCAAGTTGAGGTACAAATGACGAACTTGTTCGTGAAGTTCATGAAACTCCCGTAGAGCATTGAATTTGCAAATATTGTTTTTATAAGCCTACAAAAGGCCTAATTTAGATTAAAATAACGAGTTTGTGTACAATGTCAAACAAAAGTTCCATTTAGAGTAAAAGTTATGTATAATGAGCACAAACAAGTGTCATTTAAGATGAAAATTTTAAATTTTCTTTTATGGAAATTAGGTGTACAAAAGTCTAAATCAAAATAAATTTGGCAAAGTTGCTTTTATGAGCATGTAAAAGTCCAATTTTCTGTAAACTTGTTGATATATATATATATATATATATATATATATATATATATGTAAGCACATGGAGCCCTGTACAGGATAGAAATTGCAAATTCTATTTATATATGCAGATAAAAGCCTTGGTTTTGATTAAAAATTCTAATGTCGACAGTAGTGAAGAAAAGTCTTATTTAGTGTAAAAGTCATGAATTTGTTGATTTAAGATTAAAACTCTTGGGAGCAAAGATGAATTCTTTAGTATAAGCATTGAAAAAAAGGTCATTTAGTGTAAAAATCTGAAAATTTCATAGATACACTCACTAGAGTGTCTTTTAGAGTAAAAGTTATTAATTTATTTATACAAGCTCATGAAAATGCAGTTTTGGGTAAACTGCTTGAATAATGTGTATTGGAGCATGAAAGTTCTTTATAAGACAGAAATTTCATATTTTGTTTGCACAGGCTCCTATTTAAGATTAAAATTGCAAATTTATTCGAGGGTAAAAAATATGAATTTGTCTATATATGCTCATGAAAGTCCTTGCAAAACAGAAATCTCATATATTGTTTGCACAACCTCCTAGTTAAAATTACAATTACAAATTCCTTTACTGATTTACAATAGCAGACAGAAGTCCATTTAGTGTAGAACTTGCGAATTGTTTGATTAAAGAACTCAAAAGTTCTCATAGGATCAAAGCAATAATTTTATTAATGTTAGCAAATAAAAGCCTTATTTGGAGTAAGAATTCTGAATTTCCTTATATAATCACACATGTAGAAATTGCAAATTTGTTTGTATAAGTGCATGTAAGTGCCATTTTCAGTAAACTTTTACGTAAATAATTACATGAAAATCCACCTTCAGATAGAAATTTCAAATTTGTTTTTATAAGCACGTGAATGATTTATAGGGTAGGAATCGCAAAAATTTTGTTTATATAAGTTTCTCATCTAAAAGTGGTTGGATCATGCTGATCAAATCAGTTTTCGATGCCCTGCCAACCTACCATCTTTTAGTTTTCAAAATACTAATTTGAATCATGTTGATCACATTGGTTTTTGATGATCAGGGATTTTCTTTGGGAGGGGAATGAGCAATTGCATGGGCTCACTTGGTTGCTTGGAACGTGATGAGAAAGGTTGAATTAGGTGGTTTAGATTGTGGGAATTTGATTTGTAGAAATAAGGTTTTGGCTGGCAAGTGGCCATGGAGATTCCCCACGTAGAGAGATGCTTTGGAGGAGACTCATTTGCAGTTGTCATGACTTTAGGGTCAATAGTCTAGATGCTAACATAATTGATAGAGCCAAATTCAGGAGCCCTTGGAAATTCATGTTGTCTATACACCTATTATATCTCCCTGTTATTCACCTAAAGCGTGGAAAGGGTGATACTATCCGTTTTTGGTAAAGATTCTTTGTGTTGTGTTTAACCCATATGTTCCAAGTTCCCTTTACTAATCTTTTAGCATCATTTTAAATGATCATGAATCGTGTTGGAAAGCAAGGGTACCATCAAAAGTTAAATTTCTCGGTTGGGTGGAATGGTAAGATTAACATTGCTGATGTTCTACAATCTAGATTCCCAACATGTTATTTGTCTCCCCATTGGTGTTCCCTATGCATGCATCATTGGATTGTCACATCGTTGTAGAACGTCCCTTCGCTCATGAAATTTAGGATAGTCGTATGGTCATGTTCTAGCTAGGATGGACCATGGACGTTGGTCTAGTGGGTGAGCAACATTGTGTTTTCCCCTTCGTGGATCATATTATCCAGAGATGGCATTGACCGTTAAGAGTATAGTGTGTTTAGCCATGATTTGGTCTATTTGGATGGATAGGAAATCTTGGGTTTTTGAGGACATGCCTCTTGTTGTTAGGTTGTGGATTGAATTTTATAGGCAAGCTTCGTTTCAGATTATTATCTCTTCCTTAACTTTGGCCTACTCTAGGTCTAAGTAGATGAGCGGGTGGGATAAGTTTCTACAAAATTGATCTTATAGATGATCTATGATGAGAATCCCATTAGTGATCAAAATTGTGAATTCATTTGTGATAAATATTATGAATTTGTTGATACAAAAACTCAAAACTTATGATCAAAGTTACGATTTCATTGATATAAGCTCATAAAAGCCTTGTTTAGAGTAAAAATTTTTGAATTTTCTTCTATAAGCATGCAAAGTCTTTATTTCTAGAAGTGCATGTAAGTCCAATTTTTAATAAAGTTTGTTTAGTTATATATACAATGATATTAATTTACAATTTGACATAAATTTTACAATTGGTTTACATAAGCTCAAGAAAGATTATATATATATATATAGGAATGGAATAGAAATTGCAACCTTTTTATGTAAGCTTACAGAAGTTCTATTAGGATTAAAATTATAAATTCGTTGGCAAAAAAATTATGAAATTGTCAATACAAGAACTCAAATGTCCCCTTAGTATCAAAGTCATGAATTAGTTAATTTGAGCAGTAAATACGACTTCCTCTGAATATTATTGTAAACAAACTTTGCAGTTTCATTCCTGTGAAGTACTTTCTTAGCTTAATTAAATAAATTCATAATTTCTCCCACAAATTGACGTTTTGTGTACTTGTATTCATAACAAGTGTTACCCAAAAATGATGGGTTAAGTTGCTATGTATATAAGCACACTAAAGTTCACTTTGTGGGAGAAATTATGAATTTATTTACTTAAGTTGAAAAGTGTTTTACAGGATTGAAAATGCAAATCTTGTTTATGTAATAGTCACAGAATTCATATTAGCTTTTAAATTATGAGTTCGTTTATAATGTAAATAAAAAATTGTACTATTGAAGCAAACGTTAGGAATAAGTTTAGTATAAACATGTGGAAATCTCATTTATGGTAAAAGTTATAAATTTATATGAGCACACAAAAGACTTATTTGGGGAAAATGATAAATTTATTTGTATTTATATGCGCACAAGTGAATTTTTGACAAACTTGGTGAATTGTTTATATAGGCAACAAAAGCCCATTTTGAGAAAGAAATTATGGTTGTGTTTATAAATTCATGAAATTGGGTAATATTTTTGAATTATGTATGTAAGTTTTTTCAAAAGAAAATTATATATACTAGTTCACAAAAGGCCAATTTAATTATAAGCTCATAGAATAGAATTAAAATTACAAATCTGTTGATAATGTCATATGAAAGTCCCATGTTGTTAAAATTCAGAATATCTTAGTATATAAGCACAAGAAAGTCATCATTGAGGTATAACTGTGTATAAGTACATGATAAAAATTATAAATTTGTTTTTATAAGTACACGAAATCCCAAAATTGGGTAAATTTGATGAATTAAGTATATTAACCTATGAATATCTACTTTGAGGCAGGAATTATGAATCGGCTTATAAAGCTCAAAACAATGTTGTTTAGCATTAAAATTTCAAATTTGTTTACCATTGTGAGCAAAAGTCTCATTTAGCATAAAAGTTATAAGCTTCTTAGTACAAGAACCCAAAGTTGTGAAGTAGTTAATATAAGTGCACAAAAGCCTCATTAGTGGAAAACAATTTGAATTTTCCAATATAAGCATATAAAAGTCTCATTTAAGGCAAAAACTATGTATTTCTTTACATTAGTTCATGAAAGTTAATTTTGGGTATACTTCTTGAATTAAAAAGCACACAAAAGTCCAGTTTTAAGTTAGAAATTATTAATTTCATTTTGTTTATATATGCTTGTGGAAGCCAATATTATCTAAACTTGTTGAACAATGTCTGTAAGCACTTGAGAGACCAATTTGTGGTAGAATTATGTATTTATTTTGGATAAAAATCTTTAATTTCCTTATATAGGCACACAAAAGTCTTATCCAAAGTATAACTTGGGAAATTGTTTGTATAAGCTTTCATAAATCAATTGTTCTGCAAACCTGTTGAATTATGCAGGAAAGCACATGAAAGTCCCATATTTAGGTAGAAATTTTATAATGTGTTTGTATAAGCTTCTGAAAGTTCTTTGAAGGATAGGAATTGCAATTTTTTTATACAAAAAGCTCATAGGACTTTTATTGATGATTAAAATTATGAACTTATTTACAATAGCAAAAAGTACATGGGATCAAAGTTATAAACTTGTTAATATAAGCACACGAAAGCCTCGTTGAGGATAAAACTTTAAATTTTCCTTGTATAAATACACGTGTACACAATGTGAGGTGAAAGTCTTGACTTTATTTGTAGATGCACGCTTGTACACAATTTTTGTTTTGACGAGTCAAAAACAGAAACCCGTCCATAATATCAAAACTAATATCTCATTTATTATAAGAAATATATATATTTATTTATTGATATAAAAACACACAAGTCTGACTTAGGATGAAAATTATAATTCATTAATATAAGCACCAAAATCTTTCATTTGGGTAAAAATTTTAAATTTACTTATATAAACGCAGAAAAGTCTTATTTAAGGTAAAGATTGTGAGGGTGCTTATGCAAGTGTTAAAAGGTCCAGTTTTGTTATACTTTTAATAATGGGTATATAAGCACATGGAAGTCAACTTTGAAAAAAAAAAAAAAATTATGGATGTAACTTATCTAAGCACATGAAGATCTCATTATATGTAAAATTATTATTTGTTGTAATTGCAAAAGCCCTGTGGACAAACTTTATTAATTTACTTAGACGTCTGTGTGTGTTAGACTTGAATGTCCCACTTAGGATAAAGATAGGGGTGAAAAAGCTATGAATCTATTTATACAATCACTAAAGTACCAATTTGTATAATAACTATTAATTTATTTATATATATTTATGGAAGTGAAATTTCCGTCATTGATTTTTTTACGTATGCACTTGAATCTCCCATCAAAGGAAAATTGACATCTGTATGTATATATATGTGCACATGTATAAGCTTGTTTAAGCTGAAACTCAAGAATTTCGTAATACAGCACGAAGTACTAGCCAGGCTTTAAATTTGTATTAAGTTCTGATTTCTTTTTTTTTTTAATTTTCTGGTTTTGTATTAATAACACAGTTTGTGTTATCTTATGCAGAACACTGGAAGCCTGCCGATATCAACTATTAGATTATTGGCATAAATGAGAATTCACTTATTTGTTTTTGGGCTAACTGGTGTTTGCCAAAATACTGACCAGAGATGGTCTGATGTAATGAACTAAGTGTGCCCTTGTAAGAGGCATTTATAACTGGCTTGTGTTGAATTGTATGTACTGAATCCGCACACCATGTCATAATATATGGGAAGAATATTAGCGAAAAGAAGATTTGAAACCCCTTAAATTTTGCAGATTGGTTTTCTTATTGTAGTTTTTTTGGTTTTTTCTGAGATGTAACTAAAGCATTTATAACCATTTGACACTGATACGCAACTGTCACTGTATAAAAAGATATAATTGTAGAAATATAATGTTGATGTTATCCACCCGATAATATTCATATTGTTAAGATGTGTTGTTCCCTCTTTGGTACCTGCTTTTGTTTATTCTTTTGTTCCAATATTTTCAAATGAAAAATGGTATTGCTTCCACTGAAAGTAGAGTAAAAGGATATCGATATCATGGGGGAATAAACAAGATCAATCCAAAAGCACACAGAGGACAGATTTACGACGAAAAGTGTTCCTGCAAATCAATAATATCAGCAAGTACACCGGCAGCAGTCGTGTCATTACCAGCTCCGGCACCTTGAATGACAAATGGCAACTTCTCATAACATCTGCTGTATATCTCCAGCTGCAGAAGCCATTGCGAATAAAGTAGTAGTTATTCAACAAATATACAACAGAACTAACAAATTATATTAATTCGCCAAATACAAGCCACTGGGGCATAGGATTCTGTGTGTTGGTCGTTTTTAGATTCTGGCTCAGATTTGAGTTTTGCTTCAACATGCAATGCCGACTGCATTTGCATGTTTGCTTTAAGCCTATGTATCATAATGGCTTGATCACTGATGAAAAACCTGTGCATATATCATGGTCTTGTCTCTAGTGAGAAGAATAATGGCTTAACAATCGACCAGACAGAAAAAAAGCTTATATATCGCAGTATGGTCAGCAATGACAAAAGGAAACCTAAATGTCCAGTGTTATACATATCATGGGCAATAGTGCAATCACCACTGAGACAAACACTAATTGTATCACTGTATGAGCACCGCTGAGGAGAAAAAACCTGTAATATCAGGTGTTATACATATCAAGGCCTGCTCACCTATTAAAAGCTACTTGCATGTCACAGTATGATCACCAATAAATGAGGAGAAGATTACTGTATTTCAGGCCAGGCTACATATCATGGCCCAATCACCAATAAAAGAAAATTGTATGTCTTGAGTGCCATATATCATGACCTGATCATTAATGAGGAAAGCCCTATATATCATAGTCGCTTCAATCAAAGGAAGAATTCTATAAATCAAAGATCACAAAAGAGAAAGAAAAAAAATCCACATATCCATGCCATATATGAAGGAATTCTCAATGATCAGAAGCAGCCTGTATATCATAGTTACATCACCGATGAGAAGAAGAAACACATATATCATGGCCCGATCACAAGTAAGAAGTTTACACCATAGTTCAATCACCAATGAGATGAAGAAGAAGCCTACATATCATGATGGCCAATCACCAATGAGAAGAAAACTGCTATATCAATAAGGTACTATATCATGGCCAGATCATTAGAGAGAAAAATCCTACATGTCATAAAATCCTCAATGAGCAGAAGAAGCCTAAGTAACCTTAGGGTTAGATCATCCATGAGAAGAAGAAACATAGCATAATGGCCAGATTGCAAATGAGAAGCCATGTCAAAATATGATCACCAGTGAGACGGATAAATCATGGACCCTCACAAATAGTTCAAAAAAAAAACGCTATATATCATGATCTCCTCAATGACAGCACAGTGAGATCACCAATGAGAAGAAGAAACTTGTATACCATGGCCTAAATCACGAATGAGAAGAAGCTTTTTATATCATCACAGTTAGATCACCTCATTTGCCTGATCACCAATAGGAAGCCGCCTACATCCTGCTGAAAAAAATCCTATATATCCTGATTCTATGTATCACAGTGATCAGTTCCAGATCACCAACGAAAAGGAGCCTATATATATCACTGTGACCAGGTGCCAGATCATCAACAAAAAGGAGCCTATATATGGTGGACTTTTCACAAAGGGAAAAGAAGTAGCTCAAATATCCTGATCAATGGTGAAAAGGAGCCTATATATATCACTGTGACCAGGTGCCAGATCACCAATAAAAAGGAGCCTATATATGGTGGACTTTTCACAAAGGGAAAAGAAGTAAATCAAATATAATGTCCTGATCAATGGTGAGAAGAAGCCTACATACCATGGCCTGCTCGCCAAAAAGGAGCCTATATATATATATATCAGAACCCATATATCATAAGAACTTAATCATCATGGCCCAATGCCAATTAGAAGGAGCCTCTATCTCAGGCCAATACTTATATCATATCCTATTCAACAATAAGAAGAAAAATACAAATCATGCCATAATATGCATCATAGATGCGAGTAGCAGTGGGTTTATGGCCATACCTTGGCCTCCCACTAGGGGGAAATCCAAGACTACTTTCCTTTTGGGATCTTGTCATTCAAACCATGAAAAGGAAGCTACTTCTCAAGGAGAGAAAGGGTACTGTTAATCAAATCTGTCCTGGAAGCCCTCCCAACAGATTCCTTCAAGAGTGGCAGTAGAAGAAAAACAAATGAGGAACTTCTTATGGAAGGCTGAAAACAAAGAGAAAGCTATATCCTTGTCAGCTGAAAACAAGTTACCCGACAGCTCTAACAACATGAGGGCTGGCAATTTCAAAAACAAGAATACAGCACTGACAGCTAAGTGGCGACGGAGATTCCCCACCTGTAGAACCTCCCTATGGGGTAGAGTGATCACCAGCATCCATGGCATTGGTGCTAATGGCATGATGGCAGTGCTCAACACAAAAGCCACTGTCGGTTTCCTTGGAAATTCATACATCCAATATATCCTTCTTTCCTTAATCAAGTTTGGTGGAAATTAGGCAATGGAGAAACTATTCGTCTCTGAGAAGATATTTGGTGAGGAACCTCCTTTTTAAGTGAGATCTTTCCTAACTTGTACATATTAACTGATTCTAAGGGCTGCACAGTGCATATGCACATTGTTAGGAGCATCAACGAAATAGGACTACAATAATTATTGCTAAGAAGAATGCTCATGTTATAGCAAGTATACCCAAAAGGTAATGGGTTACTACTACACACTTTCATGTACAATGCTAAGGCTTTAGGCTGAGTAGCATAAACAACTTTTAATTTGTTATGGGCCCAAACAATAGATTCATTAAGTTCTTGCCAATAACCACAAAGAATAGTATTTGCTAGAGAGTTAGGAGCCTTTATTATAATGCACGACCACTTAACGGGTGGATTCATTGCAAATATTAGTTTCGCCTATTATTGCCAAGAAAATGGTCAACTTCTTTAGATTCACCATGCAATGCACAGAGTTATTAGAATATATTGTTAAAAGATCATTAATTCCTATTGAAATGGATTTAATAGTTGTTTGCTAGAAACCTAGAGTTTTACGTGATCCAAGATGTGCAATGTATATGCCATTCTAAAGTGTTCTATTAATCGGCTAATAAGTCGTTTGATGGCAGATCCATCTATCATTTTATTGTGAAAGAAGCACTTAGTGAATGAGAGTTTTAACTCTTAATAAACCACTTCATGAAGCTTATTGTAATTTCATTGATTTATTTATTCCTTTTCTATCTGCAGAAGAACTAAACAAAAAATTTGAAGACAATCAAAATAAGGCCACTTTACCCCTTTTTACCCTTCACAAAGGATTGACTAAACTCCAATATTAGCTAAAACTTCAATTTTGGATTAAGGAATCAATATGAACCTACTCTTCCAAATCATTTTTCATCATCCTTAAATTTCATTCCAGAAGTTCAGGTTAATTCCAGTCCTTCATTTAGTCAACTAAAGTGCCAGCCAAAGCCAAAATTCTAGGTTGGCTAATAAGTCTGGAATGCTAAACTGAGCAAGAGTGTTGCAAAAAAAATTTCCAAGCTACTATCTTTCTCCTTGGTGTTGCTTGAGCTAAATACTGCCATCTGGTCATGATGGAAGGGCAAACTTCACCAACTCAAAGATCCATCAACAAAAGACACCTTTTCAATTACAGCAACAATTCCAAGATACCTTACAAAATATTGGCTTCATATACTTTTTGTAAATTGGTATGTGATTTGGAAAACTTGAAACAGATGCATCTTTCACAATGCTTCAGTCAACATGGACACGGTTTGGAACAAATCCATCAGTCTATTTGCCACATGGATTTCATCTTGTAAATTGGGATTAGGTTACAGCTATGGAGACTGGATTACGAACTAGAATAGCATTTTACGAAATTTGCGATAGTCTTGTACTTTTCAGAATACCTCATCCAGTTTGTTCTCCTCTTCAGTAATATAATTAATATTGTTTACTTTCATATATATATATATATATATATATATATATATATATATATATCATAGAATAAGAAGCCTATATATAATAGTCGTATCATCACTGAAAAGAAGACATGTATGGCAAGGCATTTATCTTGGCATGATCACCAGTGAGAAGAAGAAACCAGCATACCATGGCCTGATCACCAATTAGAAGAAAAAAGGATAAAAAGGAGAAGAGGGTCGGTCACATACCACATTGTCACTTCCTCTCAACCTCCCCAAAGCAGAATCTTTTGGAACCTCTTTAATGCCAACCAAACAGCTGCATAAAAAGATAAATTACAAATATGAAGGTGAGGCAGATACAAGTTTTGTAGCCAAAACAAATGGTGCTACAAAAATAAAAAATGTGCAAAGCCATAGAAAAAATATTTTGCTTTGTTGAAATGGAATATCTAGTTACCCACCACTGTTAGGTTATCGCACCACCCAAATACCGTTATTTGGTCTCTTAATCTCCATGTCTATTCTCCACCAACACCTTCTTTGACAATTTAAGTGAATCATTCTCCTTTCCATTTTCTAAATCCTTTTGGCAAGTCCAGGTTCCTTCCAAGATTAGATTTTTTTAGGTGGTTACTTGCCTATAAGTGCATTAACACTTATGACATTACACAGAGGAGGGAACCATCCCCCCCCCCCCCCCCCCCCCCCCCCCCCCCCCCCCCCCCCCCCCCCCCCTCCCCCCCCCTCCTCCCCCCCCCCCCCTCCGCCCTCTGCGCCTTCTCACTTGTGATCGCGACGGTTGTGTCTGT
>JAJIYU010008570.1:0-17838 GCA_030144865.1 Tinospora cordifolia | reverse complement strand
AAATTATAAATAAAAAAAGAGGTAAGCTACCTGGATTTGTCTTCTGGAGGCTGCTAGGTGCAAGACAGTATTGCCTTCTTGATCTTTAGCATTTAAAAGATCATGAAGTATAGGTTGCTCCAGTAGGAATCGGAATGCTTCGAACTGGTTGCATTTCACAGCAAGGTGAAGAACTGTCTCAGCTTGGGCAGTAGCTTCTCCAGCAGCATCTGGGCAAGCTGCAAGTAACTCGCTAATAACATCTATTGCCCCTCGCATGGCTGCCAAGTGAAGAGGATTTCTTCCATCTCTATCCATATGTTTACAGAGAGAAGAGTCAACCTTCAAGAGCTCTTTCAGTATTTCAATGTGCCCATTTGCAGAGGCCATGTGGATGGCACTAAAGCCATCTCTATTCAGCTGGAATGCAAAGCCTGGTCTCTGCCTTATGATTTCCTTGGCAAATTCAAGATTCCCAGCCAGAACGGCTATGTGCAAGGGTGTGTCCGGAAGTGAGGCTAAAGCAACACGTTCCAAGATAAGTGGATCCTCAATAAGCAGCTCATGCAAAACTTCTATGCTCCCTGTATGAGCAGCTTGGAATAGCCTTTGATCCATTCTCGGCATGGACACAAAGATGTTAACTTTTTTGTTGGTTGTGGCAATTAAGTGGCTGTGATTTATAGACTGTCATAATTACATTTATAAAAGGGTTTCATGAAATATAAGGCACAAGGAAAATACAAGAAAATTACCATATTTCAAATTACATGTCACAAAAGTGAAAAATCCCCATCAGGGATTCCCCCTTAAAAGTCTGATCTGTCTATAGTAAGCACAACTCTCTATTTCCTATGTTTATCCATCTTCAAATAATACCTTCTAGTTATAGTAATAATTTTTTTTTTTTTCACAAGTCACAATAAGAGGCAAGATTTATGATAATAGCAAGCAAAGTGTACAATGCAGGATTTTTCTTATTAGCTTTAGTAATTTTTCTTTTTGGGTGGGTGTTATTTGATTCAATAATTTATCTCACATTAATTAAACAATTTGAGAAGTAGCCATGACAGTAAAAATAAATAAATAAGAAAAAAAAAACCAAGAACGATTCCATTTATTCAACCAAGAAGATTCAATTGATTCAATATAGAATTCATGTGTATTTCGAAATAGCCGTCAAAGTGGAAAAAAAAAATGTCATACAAGAAAATTGATAAATGTATTCTATACAATTTTATACAATTTTTTTTTTCTTCTTCATCGTCTTTTATTTCCTTCAATACGAATATTCATTTAATGTGAGCCGTATTTCACACAACAATTTATTCCTTCCTCATTTTGTTCATAAAGAAAAGACAACTCTCAGCCATGCTTCCATTCAAATTGACCAATTCCAATACTACCAGTTTCCCTAACTACCTAACAAATACTTTTCAGTTCTTCTCAGGCATTCAACACTACTCTTTCCTAATTCTAGTCAAATTGAAATCAGCCTACCGCCCAGAAACTTAGATGAACTTTCATTCCCCCAAAACGTAGGATTATTCTCATGCACCAAAACATGGAACAAGAAAATCCGAGTCATGCTGAAATCAATCCACCGTCTAGAACGCCATCAAAGCAGTGAAGAGCCAAACGCATATACAACACTTGTCTCCAACGCCTTCAATTTCACGCCGCAGGTAAGACTTCTATCATAATGCGACAAGAAGACTTACCAGCATTTGTTCAACCATTTGGTGTGCTTTCCGAATAATGATTCGTTTTCAGCACCGCCCAAGCCCCCAAAAATCATCGAAAGTAACACTACACAGCCTCCTCTACGCATGACACGGAAAATTCACCGAGGGAATGAAACCACAAACGCCCAGCAAATTATTCCATCTTCATCAGCAATTGGGTGTCCAAAATCATAATCTGTTCATATTATTTTGGACTTTCTTACCATGTAATCCTAAACGGCTAAACCATAAGGCCTGGTGCGCTCTTGAATTTGCCCATCTTGCTTTCAAGAACTTTGAACCCAGTAAAAACAAGGAAACAGTTGCAGGTAATTGAAATACTGCTTCTCATCAGGTTGAGAACTTTTTTGCAAGACCATGCGTCCATGCCCTGATGAATCTCAGGGTATAGAACCATTAAAAAAAGAACTAAATTCCCATAATCTTTTTAACAATTTCATTAAAAAAAACAAAAAGGGTACCATTCAATGTAAATTTAACATGGAGAAACACATCTTTAATCTATTATCCTTCTACGTTTATCAACTGTAATGCTAGAATAAGCATTTCCATAGTCAATCTTTATTCATTTAGATATAGAATGCCCATCTTAATCATAGGACTGTTTGATAGGCAGAGATGAGTAGTTAAGTTGATACAGAACAGGAAGCTGAGACATGCAATAAAGGAAGCTTTGACTTTTCCACCTACCACAGGTATTTCCTTTTTGAGAACAGGAAGTTGAGACATGCAATAAAGGAAGATTTGCCTTTCCCCCCTACCACATCTATTTCCTTTTGTGGTAACATTATCACTCTTATATCATAAATTAATAAGTGAACTGTTCTAAATTTAAAAAGGGTTGGCGTTCACCAAAGTGATAATTAACATCGAGATGCACGAAAGCTGATTTGGGGAGACATTGTTCTGTATAATATGTTAAAAATAAAAAATTACATGTTCATTCTCACTGCATCTATATTAGTACACGATTACATGTCTTGCATGTGAATTGAAATTGTGGATGAAATAATAATATTTATTTATTTATTTATTTATAAGTTAGAGACCAAGGTTGATGGATTTGTTGTCCGTAATTTGTGAAAATCATTTGAGAGAAAAATAGAAATTTGTGGAGTCTATTTTGTTAACTAAAACCATACTCTTTTTTGAGAAACAAAAAGTTAGATGAGTCACTTTTATAAAAATGATAATTTTTTTTTTAAAAAAATTTGTATTTAATATATTTATTTGCAAATTTGTTCGGGGGATTTGTTATAGATTAAAAAAATACAGTGTAATTTCATTAATCACTTTAGTACTGAATTTTAGTATTTGTTAAAAGAGCGTACGTGATCTGACTACTAAAATAATCATTTTTTAACAAATAACTGTCAATCAACTTTTAACAACTTGTTTACGTTCTAATTATGTTAAAAATTGCATATTTTGTCCTTAATAAAAAATTTTAACTTTAATAAAAGATTAAATTTGTTTATTTACTATAAAATGACGAATTTTAAGTTATAACAAATAATATTATAATTTTTAGAATTATTTTTATAAGCTGTAACAAGAATAATTAAAATTATTTTTTTATAATCACTTTTTAAAGCCTAATTTTAAACAAACCAAGTCAATTAAATGAAATATAATATTTACTTCAAATTTGATAAACTATAGGTATATTTAAGCATTTTTTTTATAAAAAAATATCGCACATCAATAAGAAGTATATATATATATATACTTCTTTTTATTTCCTTAAAAAAAATTAAAAAAAAAAAAACCCACAAGGGCGCGGTGATCGTTGAAACACCATTGTTTGGATTTAGAAAAAATAAAAAAAAAGATATTTTTTATTTTTTTTTGTAATTTAATTTTTTACTACTAGAGATGGAGAAGAGGAAAAATATATATACTGAGGTGTTGTGGTATATGAATAGAATATAGAAAATGTGGCTGATCTGATCCCCTGCAAATGCTGCTGCTTCAATACCAAATTTCAAATAGACAAAATTGTATTCGAGTTCTATACCAAATATTTAAACATAATTATTTTTCTATTGTTTTTTAATTCTTTTTTTTTTCTTTTCTATTATGTATATAATTCAGATTTTATTTTAAAAAATAACTTCTTAAGTTATTTCCTTTTGACCAATAATAATTTACCGACACAAGATTCAGAATATTTACAGAAGGAAAAGAACTTCAATTTTTTTTTTTTTAAATTGACCCAAAATTTGAAATGATATTTAAAATAGTTTTGTTAAAAAATGTAAATTAATTTTAATTAATTTTATTTTTAAAAATTATATTTGAAATTATATTTAAAAATATTTTTTTTAATTAGAAAAAAAAAAGAACTTAATTGATTATAATTATCAAAAATGTAACAACATTTCTTGAAATATGCATCATCTATCTATCCAATGATTGTGAGTGTTACAGTAGCACAAAAAAATAGAATGGCAATCATTGTTGCAGATAAAAAAGTTTGAGTGAGTTAAAGGAAGAGGATGATTTGTACAGATGTATACCAAACATTCAAACAGTAGAACCATTGGAAATGGAGTTATAGGGATATAAGAATAAAGACCCCCTTGTTTATTTGCTACAATCATCAGTAATTGAAGCATTTGCTTCAGTTGTTTAGTCGGGCAGTAACCAGTAAATTCTTCTCATCAGTGTCGATTTGGTTGAGCTTCATGGTCAGACAGACACTGCACTGCATCATATGCATAAAATAATAAAGATCATAAACTTTGTGCCCCTCAGTTTCCTATTGCTAAATTGCTCTTAGCGGCTAAGTTAAAGAATTTTACACAACTCTTACCTGGCATTGCTCGCGCTCGTCTCCGCTTCTCCAATAGTATTCTCACCCACATCACTATCATTGGTGTTATTCCCAATGGGCAATACCAATTTGACTGGGCTTCTTGGTCAGACACTACATATGCATGATGTAAGGATCAGACAAAATAGGCCCTCAACTTTCATGAAAAACTTGGGCCAATTTTACCCTTTAGCAGCTAAGCCAAAAATTTTAGAAGTCTTACCAGGAGCCGCACGTGCCCGTCTCTCTTTTTCCAATATTAGTCTCACCCACGTCACTGCAATTAGTACTGCCAACGGGCAAAATGAAGAAAATGCAGGGAACGAGATTGTCAAGCCACAGACAGATAAATTTGCTGTGGCAATGTTACACATAAAGACCATTGCCGCTATACAGATTTGTAGCTCGATTCTCAGAGGAATCCATGGGTTTGAATATCTATAATGAAAAGGGACATGTAGAACCCTGTGGAATTGCTGAAAAGGGACATGTAGAACCCATGGGTTAGAATATCTATAATGAAAAGGGACATGTAGAACCCTGTGGAATTGCTGAAAAGGAATGTACTGAATGCTACCTTGTCAGTGGTACCTAAGATCAACTTCCCTGCAGTATGTGACTAGGTCTTTTTTGTTTCAGAATCACTATCACGGGAGTATCGTCCTGCCAAACATTTCCAGGAGGGCCAACTCCAGCTTGGTAGGTTGGGGTTGCAATTAACACAGACATAAGAAGAAAAACAGTTCTTGCATCACTTGGTGAGTCTCTTCCTTTTCAAAATCTAAAGTATTCTACCAAGCGGCCCACTGAAGATTGAGAGAAAGGAGAATTTCTTGAATCATCAAGAAGAACTTGATTCGTTGAAGCGGGCATTGCAGAAAGAATGTCCAGTGCTCTCTTAGCACCAGCCAGCAGAAGGATCTCCCTCATTTGTCTACCCCCTACTTCACTTGGAAACATTTGTTTGATGTCAAGATCTGTAAGATTATATCCATTGATGGCATTTACCTCTATAGCACCAATAGCAACATTATTCTTACATAGCAGGAACTCAATCACCCGTTCAAAAAACATGTAATCATAAGATTCTAACAATAGTAAATCGTCATTATACTACAATTGATTGAGAGAATGGAAGCTTCTGATAATTTTATCTCCTCACAATTGTGTTTCAAGGACTCTGAACAAATATATTGTTTTTTTTTTAATCAAAAGCAAAAATTATTAAAAAAACTGAAGAAAAAAGGAATATGAATGTAGATATTGCTTGCCTCTTCAGTTTGCAGAGGTTGCCACATGCAGAATTATGTTTCCTAGCTCATCCTTCCAATTCAACATATTCTTTGTGGAGCTGCTTGAGCCTTTCAACCGTAACTTTGAATGCTTCAAACCGGTTGCTTGTCAGTGCTAGATGAAGTACGGTTTCACCTCCAAAATTCACATCTCCAATGGATTCAGGACAGCTTGACAGCAGCTCATTTATAACACAAATCTCACCTGTCACGATGGCAAAATGAAGAGTTCTTCCTTCCTTACTCTTCAAACGACAGTGATTGTGGTTAATCTTCAGCAATTCCCTCATAATTTCCAAAAACCCATTTGCCAAAGACAGGTGCATGAGACTAAAACCATCTTGATTTATTTCTACAGCAAATTGAGGCTTCAATGTTATCAATTCCTTCACTAAACTAAGATAACCAGCCACACAAGCAACATGCAAAGGAGTGTCTCCAGATTTCATTGCAACAGTGTGAAACGTGAGAGGATCTTCTTCCAGCAATTGGGACAGGAAGCTCACATTTCCTTTCAGAGCAGTCTCAAACAGCATCTTGTCCAATCTCAAGCTCTGGAATTCAAATTTTTGTTTCTATTTCTATGGCCTCGATATCAAAGAGTTTGGAGAAAGCTGAAGCATGATATAACACAGTACCTTTATTTCTGAAGCTTGCTATAGTTTACTGTAAAGGGAAGCAAGCAAGGGATAATAAAGAGCAAAATTAATTTGTTTACTTGATTGGTTGACTTCTATGGAGGTACCTATCCTTAATTTGTAAAGCAACTTAACGAATTCTTAATACAAAATCAAGAAGTCACGTAGATACAATTGTGATTGCAGTTCCTGTCAGTGATGCAATGCATATGAATTGGACAACAGTGACGCTGAAGGGAGCTCCTTTCCTAGCTTAACACGTGGTAGGAACTACTTTTGTTCCTTTTTTCTTTTTTTTCTTTTCTCCGGGCACCAATTATGATATGAAAATTAGCTGAATTAATTAGGTAATTTGGACAATCAAAACAAAGTTTACCTATAACTGTAAAATTATAAAATTTTGTCAAAATCTTCAAAAAAAAATCTGCAAAGTTCACAAAAAATTAAGTTTCAAACAATTTTTCCATAAAAATGCATAAAAGTCATAAAAAAAGTAATACTTTTTTAAGAAAAATCTATGTGGTGTACAAAGATTCTTCTATATATTTATAGAGATTGTAAATAAATAAAAAAAATCTCTCTATAAATGAAGAGATTGAAGGCAAGATATGTGCAATTGACAAGTGGAAATACAAGAAAAAGAAAAACAAGTTGTGGCCTAGAGGAGAGACAATCTAGAGAAGAAATAGAAGAGAAAAAAAAAGTTGAGAACCTAAGAAGAGAGGCATTGAAAAAAGAACGAGAAACAAGAGTCGTCTCTTATAATCAATAGAGACAATCAAATATATTTACGATTGTAACGACTAGCGAGCTAACAATCAATCAAACTAGGGTTTATGTTTGCAAGATCATTAGAGTTTGATGATAAGTTTCTTTTTCATTTTTTATAACAATTGTAAGTTACCATGTATATTAAACATTATTAATATTAAAATATACGTTCAAACCATTAGATGTATACTTTTATATGTAAAACATATTTATTTATGTTTGTTTTCATAATTTTTAATAGAAATTGTGCATATTTAACATTTACATAGTATTTTTTTTTAATTTTTCTAAGTTAACAAATTTTTACAAAAATTCTTTCAAATTTCTCGAACTATTCGAATTAATTCTAAGTTTCAAAGGTTGAAATTTGAGGTGAAGTCAAATTTTTGTTCCTTGGCACCAATAAGTTTGTCTTAATTGAATTATTGAACTGAATTGGCATCACAAGTGCTTACCTAATTTTTTTTTTTTTTTTTTTTTATATTCTACCTTCTTGCTACATTTTCTTTCATTGATAAGACCACCAGGAAGGCCTGAACATCTGCTCCATGTTCAAGTACTAGGTCAATGCTAATTGAAAATGAAAAGTTCTTAATTAGTAGAGGTGGGAGCAATTAACATCAAGAAGTAATATGATAGCGTCAAGAAGTAAGCTGCACAGCATATTAGAAAAAATTTAGTTTAGCGTGTAGTCTATGCTAAAGTTTGTCAAGATTCAAGACCTTATGCATGCATTTTTGTTCAAAGTTTTCCTCTTGCAGTATAAGTATGCATTTTGATCAAAAAAGGCCAATCAGCATCTTGAGAGTGTGCTGTGAGGATTTGCAATTTGGAGTTAAACAAAATCATTTTATAGGTTAGGACTTGTAATTAACACTGGAATTGGAAGGCTTAGCTTTGATATATCTATAAAATATTCAAATATTACATGACAAAAACCTTCACAATACAAATTCCTAGATCCTAATTCTATAAACATCACCAAATCAAATCCCATAAAACGAGATCAAACATTTGCTACACAATTTGAACAATTTGTTCTATTTAAAAAGCATAGACATTATAGATTATGAACATAGCTTAATTGCAAGTTTATGTTACTTGATGTTTCAATCCCAAGGAAAGAACGAAAGACACATGATTTGAGAGGATAAGAAAGATTCAATGACCCCATGAGTCAGGCAGAATTAGTTGGCTACTTAAGCATGACCTAATCATCCAAGCCCACAAATATGATGAAATTTGACTACCACAAATGTCAGTAATATTTCACCTTAAGTCTGAGCAAATAAAGTTTATTTGACATGAAGGGCCTAAATGAATCTAATCAATCTATTTCATGTGCTGAATACAACTTATCTCAATTCCCACCATCCAACTGACCATCTTTAATTAGATTTTACCTGAAATGGAGAGTGAAAACTGTCACATACTACAACACAATCATTTTATTGCAATGTTAGAAGAGAAAAGGGTTGCACATATCCAAACACATCCCAATTTCTATAACTCTCACATAGTATAACAAAATCCGAGTAACAACAAATATATTGCATCCAATAAACCTAGCCCCAGATACCCAAAAAGAGCACCGCACAAGCTATGTCTTCTGGTATGTACAGCACATCTATGTGGAAAAAAAGAAAAAAACGATACAACTAACAGAATAGTAACAAAATGCAGTAGATGGTATAAGTATGTACATACACAGCTTGTTCTATGTCACAAAGAAAGCTGGGAACTTGCAATGGTGGGTTCTTCTTGATTTCAAGCACTGTCACAATTCATTTCAGCTGAGTGTCTTTTGGCTTATTTACAAAAGCCTGCTCACTTTCCTTGGTTCCTTTTTAAAATGATTAATTCAGACTACCTGCACATGTAGAGAATAGAAACCAATGCATACAGCACTTTCTAGAAATTTGGCCACGCCACGCAGATTCTTGAGAAAATTGACCTTCAATATTAATTCCATGATTTAAACAGCATGAATGTCTCCACTTCACATGTAACAGTCACAATGTCTCATATAAATACGGCAAATTTAAAAAGGGCGAAAGCCAGAAAATGGATCATAAGCAATTCTCAAGAATCTTATCTGCAATATAACTACCATGGCAGTCTTGTAAAGAATTCATCATTCCAAATATGTACAGTTGCAGTTCTAACCACAGAGGATATCCACGTGTCAGGACATTAGTGAAAAGAAATGTATACAATGTATATAAAAGTCAGTTGTGTTGAAAATAAGGATATATATAAATGATAGAATGTCCCTGATTGCAACAGTTGAAGGCCTCTGCACGGTGTGGAATGTTAGGTGACTGCCGCTCATGATGCTTGGATCACTGTTGTCCTGGCAAATAACTCCTGGAGGACTAAGTTCTGCTAGGTATATTGCTGTTGCAAAGAGCATAGCTACAACTAGTAGAGTAGTGCACACATCGCTTGGTAAACCTCTTCCTTTTTGATACATTGAGCACTGCACCAGCTGGTTCTGTGAAGAATGAGAAGCTGATGCAGTACTGATGTCATTAGGAGTAATTTCTTGACTTTTATTAACTGCTGCTGGAGATGAAATATCAAGTGCTCTCGTATCTCCAGCAACCAGAAGGATCAATTCAATTTCTGCACCTCCAACTTCACTTGGAAAATTTGTATGATACTCACAGCAGTGAGATTGCGACCATTTATGGAACTTACTTCTACTGTTATATTAGTAACACCATCCTTTCAAAATAATTGCCCAATCACCTGCTCAAGTCATGTTAACTATTTAAAATAAAACAATTCAAGAAAAAGAAATTGAATTCTGCATGTTAACTGTGCATTTATCAATCAGTTATCTTTAAATAGGAAATAGAATTTCATGATGAAATGGAAAATAAATAGTAACGGCAGAGTCTTCTTTCATTTCTTTCCTTCTCGTTTCTTTGTAGATTTTCAGGTATTTAGTTTATGTGCTGTTCTAATGTCATCTTTGGAAATCTTGGCTTTCAGTTATGAGATGTAACCTGAAAGGATAGAATCATCCAGCGATATTTCTTTTTCTATTCTTTTTTTTTTTTTTTTTTGAGAGGAAACAATTAAACTCATGCAGAAATGGTACATTTCACCAAAAACATTGGCCAACCTAAAAGCCATGATAATGCAAAATGTGAAAGAACTCCTTCCTGCTTCCCTAACCAACTGTAATACATACATCCCATGTAGACATCCTCCCCAAGCAGAGAACCAATCAAACATTAACCAGCCATGAACAATTTCAGCTGCATAAATCCACAAACCAGCTATCCTTCTAATATTATAGATGCATTGATCTCCAAACTAAATCCGTTGAAGATCCTTCAATTACTCTCCAACCAAATTTCCTATAAGGAGGCAAGAGGGTCACATGATTCACCTCTTTAACAATGCTACTAATAATGGGGCGAGCTACTAGGGGCACATAAGCAATCTTCATTTGATAATGTCCAGAATATCCATCCAGTCAAGAAGGAGAACCATTTCTCACAATCAATTGTAAGACAACTTACTCAAATATACACATTTAAACCATCAGAGAAACTATTTGAAAGGCCTAAGCTTTTAAGAATGACTTGCAATTTTAATAATTATATACAGCTTGGAAATTTAACAGATGCAGTCATGTATACTCAAAAACTTGGATGTTTAATTCATCAGGACATTTGGTTAAAGTCTTGAAGAAATGGAGATGAGACTTAATAGATGAAGCATGACATGAAAAAATGCATGAAAATATGAAATAGATACAGATGTAAAGTTCTCGCAAGCTTCTTTTTGTTTAACATAAGTGGGGAGGTGTAAAATCAGTGTTGTTAAGCCGTCGCCTAGATGCCTAGATACCTAAGTCCTTGAGCACCTAGGCCATCTAAAGAGGTAGTTGCAATTTATTTTTTTAGGAGGAGCTTGAAAATTTTTTTATTTTAAACTCTAAATTAATAAAAATTAAACAAGATACTAAAATCAGTAATATATCATTTACTTTAATATGGTATATATTATATATATATATACATATATATAGAATGAGAAACCAATGAATAAATAAATAATTTTTTAGGAACCTCTAAATAAATTATTTAATGGTCTGCCTAGGCCCCGCTTTGGCCTTGCTGGCCTCGCCTTATAGAGGCTTATCGTCTAATTCCGTCTTCCCGCTTTGACAACAATATACAAAATTGTGTTCCCAAGCTCACCCTTCATATTCAACAGATACTCTTTGTTGAGCTGGTTGAGCTTTCCAATCATGATTTTGAATGCTTCAGACTAGTAGTTTATAACTGCCAGGTGAAGTGCAGTTTTCCCAACAATTCATACATTCTCCCATTTACAATATCAATTCTACATTTAATACTGCCATGTAAAAAAAAATAAAAATAAAAAAAATAAAAATAAAAATAAAAATAAAAAAATTAAAAGAAAAACTTCTACCCTTACTCTCGGACAACAATTATTGAGGTCAATCTTCAACAGCTTTCTTACTATCTCTAGAGACCTATTTGCTGCAGCAAAATGCATAGGAATAAAGCCATCTTTATCCAATTCTCCAGCAAAATAAGAGCTTCAATCTTATTGTCTGGCCATGGAAGCAAATGTGTAGGTGTGTCTCCAGAGTTTAGTAACACAGGATGAAGCAAAAGAGGATCTTCTTCCAGCAATTGGAACAAGGCACCCACAATTCCTGTCTGAGCAGCCTCAAACATCCTCCTAGCATCCTACACTTCTGGCAATAAAATTCTAGTCTTTAGCTTTATTTAAGAATTTTAATGAGGCTCAAAGATGATATCAAGAAATACAATTTGCTAGCTGTCTTTTCTAAGCAAGGAAGCCTTGTTGCATAGGAAGGTAAAAGATAACAAACTAAAAGCACAACTACACTGTTTACTAATTTGTGGGCTTTCTTAAGATATAAGTAAGCATTGAAGTGACACGACTAACTTCTATTACAATAAGAAAGGTTAGCCCAATGACGTACACAAGAAAGCATCTAACTGAATCAAAACTGTTTTCAACTCCTATGAGGTCAAGAGGTTTGCACCCCGTAGTTAAAAAAACCACAAATAAATAACAAAACAGTAGTCATTGGTGCAGTTTCTCAGCATGTAATTCTCTGTATGTAAGAATGACTATGCTGATGCTGGAAGGAGCTCCTTCACTAGAAAATCAAATGGCAATTTCTAGTTTTCTACTGCACCAGGAGGCTAGACTGGATTAAAAACGTTAGTCAAATCGCCCACTTTAGATTACCACTATATTCCTACTATTTCATTTCATTATTACGGACAGATGGCAAGTGAGTCCAATGACCATTGATTTATATGTCAACACTCATTTATAAAATATCATGAGCCCATAGCAATTTTAGGTGAATAAGAGTTGGAAGCAGAAAGTTATCTACAGAATGCAACTGATGGGTATTCAGAACGATAACTACATATTGCATGGGGACTGTCTTATTCTCTCAGGTCAAAGACTAACAATTTTTTTAAAAATCTTTTCTGTGCTGAATCTGAAATTTCCAAGATGTTTTTATTGTCTTTAAAATTGAATAAAATAAAGATGGTTGACATAAGGCTTGTGAATAGTAAAATCTTAGACGTGTGCACAATGTTTAGGTTTAAATTCAATATGATATGTTGAATGCATCTTACCAAAAATAAAACACACAAATGAAAGATTGCCATCAGGAAAGATCTGCTATTTCTCACTGAACTTGAATGTAAAGTTTGGAATACTTGACAATGTAGCTATTCTATGGGAATCTGACAGTCTGACGTTTATATAATTTGATCAATCTATTGGTTTCTATACAAATTTTCCTAATGGAGAGAAAATGGTTCAGGAAAATATTATCTGTTCTTCATAAAGAAAATATTTCCATCTAAACAGAAAAAGAAAAACATGACCATAATTTATTGAGGATTGCCATTACCTCAATAGAAATGACAAACAGTCTTTGTTAAAAAGCAGAAAAAGTGCAAAATGAAAATTGGTTTTATCATAATTATCAAGATGCAAAGATATTTGAAATGAGTTTCCTGCTCGAATTGAAGATAGAATGATCCTCATGCAATTCTAAAATCCTACTGTAAAAGGAACCTTATCTCTAGAGAAACTAGAGACACTTCTATCACTTAGGCTTAGTCCTATTGCTTTTGTCAGATAACTCTATTTCCATTCCAAGAGATTGTCCACAACCGCTTGGCCTAATCTTGATAGCTGATAACTGGAGGCCTAACAATACAGATTAAGTGGAACAGCTAGCACTCTCCCCCACGTGGATAATAGCATATAGACCATATTTGTCATAGAGAGGAGTGGCAAGAAACACAAATGAGGGAATACAGTCAACAGAAAAATAATTACAAGAAGGTTTGAGCATGACAAATCCAAAATAACAAAGCCCTAATGTAACCACTTAGAAACCAATTGACATAAAAACTATATTTGATAGGTGGAGATCTAGCTATGTTTATTAAGTGAGCATAACATGAATAGAGGGGTGATATGATTTATCTGTAAATTCAAAGATCTCAAAAATCTAAATATAAAATAAGAACCAATGCTTTTTGTAGCTTGTAATTACATCCTTAAGAAATTTATAAGACTTCACTTGCTGATGTTGTCATGTCACCAGCTCAAACGCAGTCTTAGATTTCTCATTAAAAGTAATATCTACTTGGCTATCATTGCAAGTGAGAAAACTAGAAAATACATGGAAAATTATTTGTAGTTTCCATGCAATTGTTGTGAGGCCATTAATAAAATGCAGATTTTCAGCAGTCACTCTCATATGAGATATTTTAGTTCTTATTAGTTTCCAAAAACAAGAAACAGATGATGTAACATACCTGGTATTCAAAATTGAGTTTAATGAAATATATGTTCAGGTGGTACAAATTTTGTAAACAAAATAGTGGATGCACCAGTTGGAAGCTGCAACACCATGTCAGCATTTTCTTAGCTGCTGGCTTCAACCATTGTTTATGTTGCTAAAACTTTTGAGTTCAACCAAAAAAGGGAAACACATAGCTTGGTCAATAACTCTGTCTATTTTCATCCCAAATGTCCTGAAGTTCCCACATTATTGTCATTGCAAGCAAGCAACTGCTCTTCCAACTTTTTAATACCAGTCAAGGCTTTCTTATAATGCCATTCAGATTTTGAGCCAATCTCTGCAATTTTACCACAATAACATTCTAATGAGGCACAAACCATTCCACCAAGTTCTGATGGGGAGTGCTCTTGGGCAAACAAATTCTTGAAGTCTTTTCTCCAGCGTTGCACTATGTATTGAGAGGGTAGATGGGGAACATCATTGTAATCTAGAACACTTATTGCATGACTACACAAAATTCCTTGAAACTCAAATGATCTACATGTACACTGAACTTGCATTTTGTCTGCATGAAACCATACTTCAAAATTTTTCACAACAGGCTCAAGTGCTCCATCATCAATTCTCCTATCTCTTACTTCATATTTAGAAGTTGACTGATTCATTTCCAAAAACTTGACACGACAATTCACCATATTTTTTACCTCATCTTGAAACTTTGCAAACATATTATTGGTATAAAATTTGCGCAGTTCCTTCTCATAAGGCAAAGTTGAAACTAATTCTCTTTCTTTATGACATGAATTAAAATCAGTGAAAGATTCATTTTCATGTTTTCTATCCAAGGCAACTGCATATTGACTAAAAAATTGCTTCAAAGAAGTCTTGAAATTGATGCAACCATCAAAAAGAGAATTCAAGTTGCCGCTGCATTCCATTGTAGATATTCCAGCCCAAAAAGTGTATTTAATAAACACAGGAACCCATTTCTGTCTAATGTCAAATAAAGATTGGAGCCATGCATTTTCTTGAAGAGAAAATCTTTCAATCATTTCCACCCAACGCTGCTCAAACTCTTCAGCTTTTGTTGAATCATATACAAGATTTTTAATCTTCAAGACAATTTCTTCACACTCTTTATAAGTATCTAGTTTTTCCCGAATCTCCTTCATTATGTGCCATAAGAATAAACGGTGCTTGGTTGTTGGGAAAACTTTTGATATAGCCGCTTGGATAGATGGACAATGGACAGTAATAATGGCATTAGGTGGTCGTCCATGCATGCATGTTAACCAAGAGTTAAAAAGCCATTCATAACTATCAGTTGTTTCATCAGAAAGAATGCCACATCCCAACAACAATAAACAGCCATGATTATTTACCCCAATAAATGACACAAAGGGTATGCCATCCTTTTTCATCAATGATGTTGTGTCAAACAAAATTACATCACCAAAAGATCGGTATAGTGCCCTCGATCTTGCATTGGCCCAAAATATGTTCCTCAGATATCCTTCATCATTAAAATCCATCGAGTGAAAAAACTTACAATTTTGTTCCTGTTGATGCTTAAAATATAGACGCATTGCTCTGATATCTCCTTCCTCAAGCTTTAAACTCCTAGCACTTCCAGTGCAATCTCTAGCAGCACTTTTCTCCAACGATAAGTTATCTGTGTTCGCACCATATGTAGCAGGTGTAACAACTGACTCATGAATTGGAACCTCAAGCTGCTCATTTGGTCCAAGAAGTTTCCGTTTGACGCGCCTATTCAGACTTCTATTACTCTGAAAGAAATTTATGTTTGCTGGACTCACCATATGATTGTGTTCGAGCTTAACCTTTGTTAAACACCATAAACCATCTTCAAAAAGCCTCGCGGCAATCTGAGCATTGCACCCACAACGAGTAGTTGTTCTATGTCTAATAAACTTCTGCCTTTTGCTTCGATCGCACTTCCCTTCCCTCACACATGACAAAACACATTTCGTCACCACCTCCCCTGTCTTCCATGTACCCCTAATTTTGGTACGAAAGCCAATAGCTTCCGCATAATTGTTGTAGAAATCTTGAACATCTCTCAAAGATTTGAACTCCATTCTTTCCTTAGGAACCATATCAACACTGGCTTCTTTTTCAACATCTTTTCCTTTACTAGATTCAAAATCGTTTACTTGAACAAAATTTTTTTCCGCACCATTCGCTTCTTTCTCGTTTTTCATAGCAATTTCTTTCGCTGACATGCTTTCGTCCATGACTTCTTCCGCACCATTCGCTTCTTTCTCGTTTTTCATAGCAATTTCTTTCGCTGACATGCTTTCATCCATGACTTCTTGCAAACCCTAGAATTTATAAAACAAAGATAAGGTGCGAGAACCAAATGATTGACAAAACAACTCAAAAATAAATATAAAATGCAACCTAAGCAATGAAAATTAAGCATAAAAGTTTAAAAAAGAAAAAGAAAAAGAAAAAAAAAAAAGAAAGGCTCTTTGGATTACAAATACATAGATCAAAGAAAAGGATAAACTTGAGCAGAGCACTCAAGAAAAGCAACTAAAGAGTAATAGCGGCCTGAAATCTAGGGTTTTTGTTTTCCCTCTAAGATTGCTGGCCCAGAATCACACATCGGCGACGATAGTGAGTAGGGTTTATCGCAAAACCCTAAGGAAATAGAAATATACATTGAGAGAGAGAAACAAGCTCGCCGGAGATGGCAAGGATGGCCGTTACTGACAACGGCAGTTAGTCTGAGTTCGGGTTTGCGTTTCTGTCCAGCTGCTGTCCAAGTCTCAACAAGTAATGTTTTTTAAATTTTTTAATTGCAGTTTTTAACTCTCACCTCTTAAAATAAATAAATAAAGTAAACATTTCAAACAAGAGGCATTTAAGCCCTATAATTTGTGCTACATAAACTTATGCAAATCTAAAATATTTTAATAATTATTTTTTATTTTTTATTTTGGTCTCTCAATTATGTTTCTTCTCTTGTTTGTTTTATTTATTTGCAAATGTTGTTTTTTTATTTTATAACACATTTTCTATAAAAAAAAAAAAGCTTTAAAAAAATTCAAAAAATAGAAGAGATTGAGGTATATTAGCGGTAAGATTATTGTGAGTTTTATTTATTTATATTTATTTGATTTAGATGTTTTGAATTATTATTATTATTTTTATATTTTGTTTACATCCTCAAACTACATAGAAAATCAAGTGCTTAAAATTTTTTTTTTAGTATATATATTTATAGAATTGATATTACTATAATCATAAATGTAAATAAATATGACAAAATAAATCTTATGTGAAAATGATTATGATCATAATTATTGATATTAAAGATAAATATCATAAAAGCATGATAAATAAAAATTAATGTAGCAATGACTATAATTATTGATGTGAATAAAAAGGCAATAAATGAAAAAAAAAGCATGATCTTAAAACAAAATTAATATAGCAAAAAAAGGCATAATTGAGTTTTTATAAGAACCCTAAAAGTTATAAATTTTGAAAATATAGCTATAGTTACATATCTCAAATATATTTACTATTATATAAAGTAGAATTATATTCTTATTGCAAAATAAAATTATAAAATATAAAGTAATTATATTTGGTATAAAAAATAATATTTGTTAGATATATGTTATATCACCATATGATTGATATATAAATGAATAAAATAGAATATGTTCATAAAAAATAATTGGACGAAACTATTGATGACTCTTAAAAA